>OW203767.1:32757573-32795081 GCA_934045905.1 Leuctra nigra | reverse complement strand
CCGCCCAGCAGCAGGTCGCTCACCATGAACAAGTCCTCCACGTCTGTAACATGTGACATGTGATGTAGAGCTCAACACTCTGCTCTGTGAACACCACCTCCTGTTGCATGTGATAGCGCAAGTCTCCGCCCAGCAGCAGGTCGCTCACCATGAACAAGTCCTCCACGTCTGTAACATGTGACATGTGATGTAGAGCTCAACACTCTGCTCTGTGAACACCACCTCCTGTTGCATGTGATAGCGCAAGTCTCCGCCCAGCAGCAGGTCGCTCACCATGAACAAGTCCTCCACGTCTGTAACATGTGACAAGTGATGTAGAGCTCCACACTCTGCTCTGTGAACACCACCTCCTGTTGCATGTGATAGCGCAAGTCTCCGCCCAGCAGCAGGTCGCTCACTATGAACAAGTCCTCCACGTCTGTAACATGTGACATGTGATGTAGAGCTCAACACTCTGCTCTGTGAACACCACCTCCTGTTGCATGTGATAGCGCAAGTCTCCGCCCAGCAGCAGGTCGCTCACCATGAACAAGTCCTCCACGTCTGTAACATGTGACATGTGATGTAGAGCTCAACACTCTGCTCTGTGAACACCACCTCCTGTTTCATGTGATAGCGCAAGTCTCCGCCCAGCAGCAGGTCGCTCACCATGAACAAGTCCTCCACGTCTGTAACATGTGACATGTGATGTAGAGCTCAACACTCTGCTCTGTGAACACCACCTCCTGTTGCATGTGATAGCGCAAGTCTCCGCCCAGCAGCAGGTCGCTCACCATGAACAAGTCCTCCACGTCTGTAACATGTGACATGTGATGTAGAGCTCAACACTCTGCTCTGTGAACACCACCTCCTGTTGCATGTGATAGCGCAAGTCTCCGCCCAGCAGCAGGTCGCTCACCATGAACAAGTCCTCCACGTCTGTAACATGTGACATGTGATGTAGAGCTCAACACTCTGCTCTGTGAACACCACCTCCTGTTGCATGTGATAGCGCAAGTCTCCGCCCAGCAGCAGGTCGCTCACCATGAACAAGTCCTCCACGTCTGTAACATGTGACATGTGATGTAGAGCTCAACACTCTGCTCTGTGAACACCACCTCCTGTTGCATGTGATAGCGCAGGTCTCCGCCCAGCAGCAGGTCGCTCACCATGAACAAGTCCTCCACGTCTGTAACATGTGACATGTGATGTAGAGCTCAACACTCTGCTCTGTGAACACCACCTCCTGTTGCATGTGATAGCGCAAGTCTCCGCCCAGCAGCAGGTCGCTCACCATGAACAAGTCCTCCACGTCTGTAACATGTGACATGTGATGTAGAGCTCAACACTCTGCTCTGTGAACACCACCTCCTGTTGCATGTGATAGCGCAAGTCTCCGCCCAGCAGCAGGTCGCTCACCATGAACAAGTCCTCCACGTCTGTAACATGTGACATGTGATGTAGAGCTCAACACTCTGCTCTGTGAACACCACCTCCTGTTGCATGTGATAGCGCAAGTCTCCGCCCAGCAGCAGGTCGCTCACCATGAACAAGTCCTCCACGTCTGTAACATGTGACATGTGATGTAGAGCTCAACACTCTGCTCTGTGAACACCACCTCCTGTTGCATGTGATAGCGCAAGTCTCCGCCCAGCAGCAGGTCGCTCACCATGAACAAGTCCTCCACGTCTGTAACATGTGACATGTGATGTAGAGCTCAACACTCTGCTCTGTGAACACCACCTCCTGTTGCATGTGATAGCGCAAGTCTCCGCCCAGCAGCAGGTCGCTCACCATGAACAAGTCCTCCACGTCTGTAACATGTGACATGTGATGTAGTGCTCAACACTCTGCTCTGTGAACACCACCTCCTGTTGCATGTGATAGCGCAAGTCTCCGCCCAGCAGCAGGTCGCTCACCATGAACAAGTCCTCCACGTCTGTAACATGTGACATGTGATGTAGAGCTCAACACTCTGCTCTGTGAACACCACCTCCTGTTGCATGTGATAGCGCAAGTCTCCGCTAGCAGCAGGTCGCTCACCATGAACAAGTCCTCCACGTCTGTAACATGTGACATGTGATGTAAAGCTCAACACTCTGCTCTGTGAACACCACCTCCTGTTGCATGAGATAGCGCAAGTCTCCGCCCAGCAGCAGGTCGCTCACCATGAACAAGTCCTCCACGTCTGTAACATGTGACATGTGATGTAGAGCTCAACACTCTGCTCTGTGAACACCACCTCCTTTTGCATGTGATAGCGCAAGTCTCCGCCCAGCAGCAGGTCGCTCACCATGAACAAGTCCTCCACGTCTGTAACATGTGACATGTGATGTAGAGCTCAACACTCTGCTCTGTGAACACCACCTCCTGTTGCATGTGATAGCGCAAGTCTCCGCCCAGCAGCAGGTCGCTCACCATGAACAAGTCCTCCACGTCTGTAACATGTGACATGTGATGTAGTGCTCAACACTCTGCTCTGTGAACACCACCTCCTGTTGCATGTGATAGCGCAAGTCTCCGCCCAGCAGCAGGTCGCTCACCATGAACAAGTCCTCCACGTCTGTAACATGTGACATGTGATGTAGAGCTCAACACTCTGCTCTGTGAACACCACCTCCTGTTGCATGTGATAGCGCAAGTCTCCGCCCAGCAGCAGGTCGCTCACCATGAACAAGTCCTCCACGTCTGTAACATGTGACATGTGATGTAGTGCTCAACACTCTGCTCTGGAACACCACCTCCTGTTGCATGTGATAGCGCAAGTCTCCGCCCAGCAGCAGGTCGCTCACCATGAACAAGTCCTCCACGTCTGTAACATGTGACATGTGATGTAGAGCTCAACACTCTGCTCTGTGAACACCACCTCCTGTTGCATGTGATAGCGCAAGTCTCCGCCCAGCAGCAGGTCGCTCACCATGAACAAGTCCTCCACGTCTGTAACATGTGACATGTGATGTAGAGCTCAACACTCTGCTCTGTGAACACCACCTCCTGTTGCATGTGATAGCGCAAGTCTCCGCCCAGCAGCAGGTCGCTCACCATGAACAAGTCCTCCACGTCTGTAACATGTGACATGTGATGTAGTGCTCAACACTCTGCTCTGTGAACACCACCTCCTGTTGCATGTGATAGCGCAAGTCTCCGCCCAGCAGCAGGTCGCTCACCATGAACAAGTCCTCCACGTCTGTAACATGTGACATGTGATGTAGAGCTCAACACTCTGCTCTGTGAACACCACCTCCTGTTGCATGTGATAGCGCAAGTCTCCGCTAGCAGCAGGTCGCTCACCATGAACAAGTCCTCCACGTCTGTAACATGTGACATGTGATGTAAAGCTCAACACTCTGCTCTGTGAACACCACCTCCTGTTGCATGAGATAGCGCAAGTCTCCGCCCAGCAGCAGGTCGCTCACCATGAACAAGTCCTCCACGTCTGTAACATGTGACATGTGATGTAGAGCTCAACACTCTGCTCTGTGAACACCACCTCCTTTTGCATGTGATAGCGCAAGTCTCCGCCCAGCAGCAGGTCGCTCACCATGAACAAGTCCTCCACGTCTGTAACATGTGACATGTGATGTAGAGCTCAACACTCTGCTCTGTGAACACCACCTCCTGTTGCATGTGATAGCGCAAGTCTCCGCCCAGCAGCAGGTCGCTCACCATGAACAAGTCCTCCACGTCTGTAACATGTGACATGTGATGTAGTGCTCAACACTCTGCTCTGTGAACACCACCTCCTGTTGCATGTGATAGCGCAAGTCTCCGCCCAGCAGCAGGTCGCTCACCATGAACAAGTCCTCCACGTCTGTTACATGTGACATGTGATGTAGAGCTCAACACTCTGCTCTGTGAACACCACCTCCTGTTGCATGTGATAGCGCAAGTCTCCGCCCAGCAGCAGGTCGCTCACCATGAACAAGTCCTCCACGTCTGTAACATGTGACATGTGATGTAGTGCTCAACACTCTGCTCTGGAACACCACCTCCTGTTGCATGTGATAGCGCAAGTCTCCGCCCAGCAGCAGGTCGCTCACCATGAACAAGTCCTCCACGTCGTCTGTAACATGTGACATGTGATGTAGAGCTCAACACTCTGCTCTGTGAACACCACCTCCTGTTGCATGTGATAGCGCAAGTCTCCGCCCAGCAGCAGGTCGCTCACCATGAACAAGTCCTCCACGTCTGTAACATGTGACATGTGATGTAGTGCTCAACACTCTGCTCTGTGAACACCACCTCCTGTTGCATGTGATAGCGCAAGTCTCCGCCCAGCAGCAGGTCGCTCACCATGAACAAGTCCTCCACGTCTGTAACATGTGACATGTGATGTAGAGCTCAACACTCTGCTCTGTGAACACCACCTCCTGTTGCATGTGATAGCGCAAGTCTCCGCCCAGCAGCAGGTCGCTCACCATGAACAAGTCCTCCACGTCTGTAACATGTGACATGTGATGTAGAGCTCAACACTCTGCTCTGTGAACACCACCTCCTGTTGCATGTGATAGCGCAAGTCTCCGCCCAGCAGCAGGTCGCTCACCATGAACAAGTCCTCCACGTCTGTAACATGTGACATGTGATGTAGAGCTCAACACTCTGCTCTGTGAACACCACCTCCTGTTGCATGTGATAGCGCAAGTCTCCGCCCAGCAGCAGGTCGCTCACCATGAACAAGTCCTCCACGTCTGTAACATGTGACATGTGATGTAGAGCTCAACACTCTGCTCTGTGAACACCACCTCCTGTTGCATGTGATAGCGCAAGTCTCCGCCCAGCAGCAGGTCGCTCACCATGAACAAGTCCTCCACGTCTGTAACATGTGACATGTGATGTAGAGCTCAACACTCTGCTCTGTGAACACCACCTCCTGTTGCATGTGATAGCGCAAGTCTCCGCCCAGCAGCAGGTCGCTCACCATGAACAAGTCCTCCACGTCTGTAACATGTGACATGTGATGTAGAGCTCAACACTCTGCTCTGTGAACACCACCTCCTGTTGCATGTGATAGCGCAAGTCTCCGCCCAGCAGCAGGTCGCTCACCATGAACAAGTCCTCCACGTCTGTAACATGTGACATGTGATGTAGAGCTCAACACTCTGCTCTGTGAACACCACCTCCTGTTGCATGTGATAGCGCAAGTCTCCGCCCAGCAGCAGGTCGCTCACCATGAACAAGTCCTCCACGTCTGTAACATGTGACATGTGATGTAGAGCTCAACACTCTGCTCTGTGAACACCACCTCCTGTTGCATGTGATAGCGCAAGTCTCCGCCCAGCAGCAGGTCGCTCACCATGAACAAGTCCTCCACGTCTGTAACATGTGACATGTGATGTAGTGCTCAACACTCTGCTCTGGAACACCACCTCCTGTTGCATGTGATAGCGCAAGTCTCCGCCCAGCAGCAGGTCGCTCACCATGAACAAGTCCTCCTCGTCTGTAACATGTGACATGTGATGTAGAGCTCAACACTCTGCTCTGTGAACACCACCTCCTGTTGCATGTGATAGCGCAAGTCTCCGCCCAGCAGCAGGTCGCTCACCATGAACAAGTCCTCCACGTCTGTAACATGTGACATGTGATGTAGAGCTCAACACTCTGCTCTGTGAACACCACCTCCTGTTGCATGTGATAGCGCAAGTCTCCGCCCAGCAGCAGGTCGCTCACCATGAACAAGTCCTCCACGTCTGTAACATGTGACATGTGATGTAGAGCTCAACACTCTGCTCTGTGAACACCACCTCCTGTTGCATGTGATAGCGCAAGTCTCCGCCCAGCAGCAGGTCGCTCACCATGAACAAGTCCTCCACGTCTGTAACATGTGACATGTGATGTAGAGCTCAACACTCTGCTCTGTGAACACCACCTCCTGTTGCATGTGATAGCGCAAGTCTCCGCCCAGCAGCAGGTCGCTCACCATGAACAAGTCCTCCACGTCTGTAACATGTGACATGTGATGTAGAGCTCAACACTCTGCTCTGTGAACACCACCTCCTGTTGCATGTGATAGCGCAAGTCTCCGCCCAGCAGCAGGTCGCTCACCATGAACAAGTCCTCCACGTCTGTAACATGTGACATGTGATGTAGAGCTCAACACTCTGCTCTGTGAACACCACCTCCTGTTGCATGTGATAGCGCAAGTCTCCGCCCAGCAGCAGGTCGCTCACCATCAACAAGTCCTCCACGTCTGTAACATGTGACATGTGATGTAGAGCTCAACACTCTGCTCTGTGAACACCACCTCCTGTTGCATGTGATAGCGCAAGTCTCCGCCCAGCAGCAGGTCGCTCACCATGAACTAGTCCTCCACGTCTGTAACATGTGACATGTGATGTAGAGCTCAACACTCTGCTCTGTGAACACCACCTCCTGTTGCATGTGATAGCGCAAGTCTCCGCCCAGCAGCAGGTCGCTCACCATGAACAAGTCCTCCACGTCTGTAACATGTGACATGTGATGTAGAGCTCAACACTCTGCTCTGTGAACACCACCTCCTGTTGCATGTGATAGCGCAAGTCTCCGCCCAGCAGCAGGTCGCTCACCATGAACAAGTCCTCCACGTCTGTAACATGTGACATGTGATGTAGAGCTCAACACTCTGCTCTGTGAACACCACCTCCTGTTGCATGTGAAAGCGCAAGTCTCCGCCCAGCAGCAGGTCGCTCACCATGAACAAGTCCTCCACGTCTGGAAAACATAAGTTGAACGGTACAAACAACAGGTATAGTTGCTGACTTTATAACGGTTGGCCCAGAAATACGTCCAATGGGCGATACACCGCTGTGATGAAACTACTGAATAAATTAGGCTGAAATTTGGAAATAGTATAACAAACATACCAAGGTTTGATGTGTGAAAATTTCAAAAACATTACTTTTGTAGGTAAAAAAAATACAGATGTTCAAATTTGGTTGTCGAAAAATCGATTATACAGTGCTCAAATAACCCGTGTCCAGAAAACGGCCACTGGCCGGATCACCGTTTTTTCAAAACTACTGGCGATAAGACTCTAAAAATTTAAATTTTTATTTAACATTTACGACTATTTATTGTGTGAATTTCAATACATTGGGATCAGTAGAACGAAGTTATGGTATCTTAAAGTTGAAACAGAATATCCGGGAGATAATTTTACAAGTTTTATTCACATGTTAATTTAAGAAGTGAAATTATCGCCCGCATCTTCTGGTTTAAAGTTCAACTTCAAGATACTATAACTTTCGTGCCATTGATTCAAATGCATTAAAATTTTAACACAATCGATAGAAACATATTATTTTGAATAACATTAGATACTTTTGGCTTGTTATCGTTAATTAATTTTTGGAAGAAACGGTGCTCCGATCATTGGAACAAATGGACGCAGGCTATTTGAACTCCGTATAATCAATTTTTCGACAACCAAATTCGAACAGCTGCAACTTCTTTCCCACTAAAGTAAAAAGTTTGAAACCTTTACACATCAATCCATGGTATGTGTTTTTATAATAGTGAAATGTTCAGTCCGATCAGTTCAGTAGTTTGATCACATCGGTGTCGGGCCCATTGGATGGTTTTTTGGGCCACCCGGTATAATTCCAATTCCGGACATTGCAGTTCTAAAATTCTCGGGGTAAAAAAGGTCCCACAAATATGATATTTTTGGGGAAACAATTGCGTATGCTTAAGAAAAGGCGATCTTCAGGAAATCAATGAGAGGCTGAGGGAAGGGCACCACAGGACCATGCGGGTCCGGGCCACATAGGCCCGGGAAAAATTTGGATTCTGAAAGTGCATTTGGGCCATTTTCATGCGTTCTGAGGTGGGATTCTATAACTCCATTGCGATCGCTTAGCAATTATTTCAATGTTAATCCTTATGGAAGAAATTGCTAAGCGATCGCAATGGAGTTATAGAATCAGGGCCCTGGACTACAATCTTCGACGATTTGATACTATTTGTCTTTGAATTATGAATATTGTAATTTTCATATTTTCAACAATTCCAGACAATATGCTGTCCGGAATGAGGTAATTCCGGCACCCGGGCAATATTGTCAAACTAGAGGGACCCGCTTACAAATTGTAAGTTGTGTGATTCGCATTTATGATTCCTAATTTATCACCAACTACCAAAGTTTGGGAAATGTTACAAAGGGTCCTTCCTGACGGTTTTGTTCGTGGTATTACCTCAGTCGACAGGCAAATGCTGGGAAGGTATACCCAACAAATGGGCCCCGACCGCCTCCTTCTCACCCTCCATCTGTACCTACTATTCACCATCATATAAGTTGTGTTATTCTCATTGATTAATTTATCACCAACTACAAAATTTGGGAAATGTTAAAAAGCGTCCTTCCTGACGGTTTTGTTCGTGGTATTACCTCAGTCGACAGGCAAATGCTGGGAAGGTATACCCAACTAATAGGCCATGACCGCCTCCTTCCCACCTTCCATCTTTAACTCCTATTCACCATCATCTCCCACCATCATAAATGGTTAGCTGCAGACCAGTGCGACGTTATGCACTACTAAAACAAATAGGTACCTACAATGAAATTACAAATCTACTACAGATTAAAATTTCTAAACGAATCCATGTAACCATATGAAATCATAAATAAGGGAATTATAGAGAAACAAATACGCAACTTAAAAAATATCGGCCTAATGCATACATCAGAAATGAAAAATGAAAAATGGGTAAAAATATTTTTAAAAAGTTTCTAAGAAAATATGGAATACTCTATAAAATTTAGATAAAACCAGAGAGCTCTCTCATTGACTGAGATCTGTCACGTGATCTTACTTGCCTACTGATGAAATAAAAGTCTGAATCTCTGCACAATTCACATCAACATCAACGATCGATCGCTTTAGTACAATTTTGATTCCCAAAACGTAACTGTCAATACTAATGAGAAGTTGCGACGTTAATAGGTATGTATACTCGGGCTTAAAAGTTCACTTACGACCCCCCCCCCCCCCCCCCTCACCCCTTACCCTTTGCAACCCCAAAAATATCATCCATTTACATTATATTGCTTTACCCGTGGTTCTACTAAGTCAAGGTCCCAAGAGTTAATTCCAATTTTCGTTCAATGTAAAAAAAATCACGGCCTACTGCGCCAATTTAAAGGTTTGAAGTTTGTCTGTTCTTCCATGGGCTACACGTCTTGGCAAGTTGGCTACACTCTTGCTTCTCATGTCATTTCTCTCAAAATACTGTCAAACGTTAGCGAAACGGAGTTAATTCATCAATCCGGTATGTAGAATGTGATTTCGCATATTATTTAAACGAATTATTGTTATAACTTACTTAAAAGCGGATACAAAGATTCGTGCTGACTTTTTGACGTTTTGAAATGACAGTTGGATTCATTTCCATTGTCGGACACCCGTACAGACAACGCATTAAGTCGTGATAATTCTTCACCCTTACAGAATATCATGATACCACCACTCATACAGCGAAGCTCGATAAGTTGCCTACAGCAAACCCCATAGTTATTTGTCAACAGAGGGATGACTGAATTACTGGGTTGTGTTCCTCAGGCCCAGATAGATCACACAGATAAGGAAGTCAATGTTATGTCGATCGAACAAACATAACTTAACAACAACCACATTTCTTTTATCGGAACTAATAATTTACTTTCAGTTAAAACAAATATAGTTGGTTGGTGCATTAGGATTTCATTGTTATTGATAATATCAAGATTGTTATAATACATTTTGGAGTATTTAAACTATTTAATTTTAATACACAAAAATTATTTAATCATTATTTTTAATTATTTTATCTAAAAATTCATTTATATTAAAATGAAGTTAAGATCGTCGATTTGAATGTAATTTGTATTTAATAAATCTTCACAATAAAATAAATCGGTTAATTAAATGAAACCTGGTGTCAAGGCTGACAACATAATTTGATCTATAATATCAATCAGTATGTGAATCATTAATCAGAAAATATTTGATTGTTATTGTAAACACTTAAACAGCTCCTATAACCATCAAAGCTTGGATACATTCATTTGTAAAAAGCGGAAAGTAACTGAGACTCCACAAAAATTGCATTATGAAAAATAAAAAAATTTAAACATAAAACATAAATATTATACATAAAATTTTATGTAAAATTAGATACATATCAATATAATATCGAACTGATTGTATAATATTACCTAATAGCTGCTACTTTTTAAGTTGGTGCACAAATAGAATAACACTTTTTATTCACTTCGAACCAGCAAATACGTGAATTCATATTAATTTTGTTATAGGGAAGGGAAATTAAGATTTTATTGCTAAAACTGAATTTTTTGGTAATTCTTCAAATAAAACTACAACTGTGTAACCCCTGGTTAAACAGGTTTCATCACTATTATTTTTATCGCTGTGTCGTTCTGGAGCCCAAGTCTTGAAAAAAGCGTTTTGAAACCGTCTGGCGTTTTCATTGATCAAAACATAAAAAAGTTGAAAGCTAAGGTATAGTCGTCAACTTTTTTACGTTTTGATCAATGAAAACGCCAGACGGTTTCAAAACGCTTTTTTCAAGACTTGGGCTCCAGATGTTAAACGCATCATAGTATGATCTCATCAACTCTAAAACACTCTCTTCTTCTCTTCTTATTCCTCTAAAAAATCTATAAGAAAAAGCATTTTAAAAATACGCTAATCTTCCTAACGATTGATATCAAAATCCTGAGATCTGTCGAATAAACGAAAATCTTTATACTTGAATTGTCGAATTAGCATTTGTTTAATGACTGTCTACTCAGATTACAGAAAAATTAAGTAGTTTGGGAAATCACATAGGAAATAACAGTATTGATATTTTTGTGATTGCATCGCATCGAGTAGATATTAGTGTGGTGGAGTTGTTGACAGACAAAAACCAGTTTTTCAAGTCATCCGTCTGTTGATAAAATAACTATGGGTTGCTGTAGGCAACTTATCGAGCTTCGCTGTACGAGTGGTGGTATCATGATATTCTGTAAGGGTGAAGAATTATCACGACTTAATGCGTTGTCTGTACACCCGTTACACCCGGACATACGCGACATGCGCATGCGTGAAAAGTGTACAATATATATGTAAGAGGATTCCGGAGTGTCTGGATAAAATCCATCCGGTTGGCAACCCTAGGTACAATAGGTAGGCAACTCTCTCTCTCTCTCTCTAAAGTGACCCGCTACCGATCTGTGGACTGGACTTTTCTTGAAAAACCAGTATTACTATTTGTGAACCACTTCGTGAGCGCAACACCAGAGTTGGCTAGACATAACAATTGGGCGTTGTGCGCACGTAGTAGTGAACGGCAAAATAAAATTACCCTTTTCCAATCCACAGATCGGGTGCAGGGGTGCTATCACATAAAATGATAATTTTCTTATCACGGTGACAAAACCCTAGAAGCATCTAGAAGGCCGTGAATAACATTTAGATAAGAACTTTGTCTCCGTGACCAGATAGTTCTCATTTTATGTGATCGCACCTCAGGTCACTTTAGTGGTCGAATAAGCTAGAAACGTGAAATATTGAAAGTATACAATGTCTAGATGTAGACAAACAAAACAATACTATTCTGGAAAGAATTATCATCAAGGAATCTTGACTCAAAGTCTGAATAGTCAGGACGTACATTTTTGAACGCTTCAAAACGGTCCAATGGACCTCTGACGTCAAAAGGCAGTATAAACACAATGTTAAATCATGATGGCTCTGGTCTCAAATAACATTGATGTCTACATCATCATTGACGCAGATGGACGACGCGGACGGACGACGGAGACGAATACAATGCACAATTGACGCGGACGGGCGACGCGGATGGACGACGGAGACGGATACGATGTTAAGTCGACGTCCCTCCGCGTCCGATTGTGAACAGCCAGAGTGAATAATATATCATCCGTCTCCGTCGTCCGTCCGCGTCGTCCGTCTGCGTCAATTGTGCATCGGCCTTCAGGGTTTCAATCAACGCACTTATTTTTTACAAACTAAATGCTATAGTTGATATTTCAATCCCCCGAGACAGTGCCGGCTTCAGTTTATCATTCAACTCCTTCCAACGGCTGCCATTCCAGGGATGTCAGTGATGTAAATAGTTTTGAAACATTGGTAGACTTATTTATATTTAGTGAAACAGGGGTAAATATCTGGGCGAATAGGTTGAAATTTGCAATTAGTTATTATTTATAATTAATGTTATATATAGGATGTAATTGATAATTTATTATATAATTGTAGTATTATTGTAGACTATAGATTGTATTCTAAAAAAAACATGTTCACCTTGTAGTACACTTAGAAGGTTGCATAGTCGATTGATCTGTCTTCTGCTCTCCAGTCTATCCCACTTCAGCTCTTTCAACATCTCACTGGGCCTCTCATATACCTTCTTAAGTTCATTTCGATCATTCCTCTCCAGTCTCCACTTCTTTACCCTTCCCGTGACTCTCCTGGCAGCAATCTTCTGGATCCTCTCAAGCGCTTCCACTTCATTCTTCCTATACGGATCCCATATTGCTCCCCCATATTCCAATAAAGGGTACAAAATTGTCTTGTAGGCTTGGTTCTTCGTTGCTACACTTTATCCATTTAGATTTCTATTCACGAAATTAATGTTTTTGATGGCTTTTTCCACTTATTTTTTCAACCTGACTCTTCCATTTCAGTTTCTCGTCCAGCCATACCTCCAAGTATTTGTATCCATTCTTAGCTGTCAACTCCTGGTCTTGTTTTTTTTTGTTTTAACATTTTATTTATTATACACAGGTTAATACATATAGTCAGACTAGGCCACATAGCCATGACTGGCTAGCCTGTGGCAATACATAATTCAATAAACCATAATAAATCATAAAGAAATACAGCATCAATATTGCAGACATAATTAATTAATTCAATAAACAATACAAATTCATAAGAAATACAGGATTATATTACAAAGTATTTACCAAACGTAATTGAGTTGTATAGGAAAAATAACATTAATAATAATAATAATCATCTGAATCATAATAATAATAACATATTCAATTAATGATCTCTATTTATCAACCAATCTTTGATTTCCTTTTTAAATAATAACATATTTATCTAACTGTTTCAAAACCGGGGGAATGATATTAAAAATAGTAGGGATTGTATATTGAAGCCGCCTTTTGCCATGTTCATTTGTGTAACCTGGCACCTTCAGTGTTCCCTTTTCCTTTGCTCTCGTATTTACTTCATGATCGTATAATATTTTATATTCATCGTCAAAGTAATACCGTATTATCTAGTGGAGCGGTCGCTCCACCCAGCCAAGTCGTACTATACACTCACAGTCACTCAACATACCGTAAATGCCTAATAAACTGAGGAGCAGACCAAACACTTTTACTGTAAGCAACAACATGGCATTTTCGGCCTACTGGATCTTAAAATTGGAAAATCTCACATTGTTGTGAAATGTCTTAATTTCGAGCTATGGCCCACCCCACCCCATATACCAAATTTGGGAACAACAGGTTTTGCCATTTGCGAGCTAGAGGGCCATGAAAACAGTGAAATTATACCCCTTCTTAAAGCTATCTGATGAAGATTCAGATATCAGGAAACATTGTTGACAGGGCCACAGCCTAAACGGCTGAACCGATCGACCTGAAACTTTTACCACATATGCACTTTTGGCGTCTGATGATACCTTGCCTCTTGTGATTTTTTGTGCCGCCATTTTTAAACCGGAAGTAACGTCATAACTAAAAAACGTCTGGACCGATTAGAACGAAATTAGCGCCATTCGATTTAGATGGTCATCTATATGAAGTATCAATAAAAAAAATATTATTTTCTTATTTTCTAAACCGGAAGTGACGTCATAAATACGCAATATTTAACTTATTTCAACAAATTATACTTAAAATACATACATAATTAACTTACATTGAAACATAGACAATACAATTTATATATTCAAGGTAGCAGTGTTCTCGGCCGCCATTCCTGAAACCGGAAGTGACGTCATATATCTAAAACGCCTGTACCGATTGCAACTGAACTAGCTCCTGCGTATTCATTCTGCTATTTATTTGAAAAATCAATTGTGAAAAATGAATAAATAAATTAATGGTACCGGAAATGGCGGCAGGAACCACTAAATGAAACCGGAAGTGACGTCATATATTACAAACGGCATGACCGATTTTACGGAAATATAGGGATTAGGAATTCAGATGGTCGTTCATGAAGGTATCAACTAGATAAAACTAGATTGTTTTCTTATTACCTATACCGGAATTCGGCCGCTATTTCAAAACCGGAAGTGACGTCCCAGCAAACACAGGAGCTCCCTGGGAGGTCCTAATATGAGGATGATGCTCCTTAAATAGGGATATCCTTACAAGGATGTACTGGGGACCTCCCTGGTACATCCTAGTAAGGAGGACTCTTCCAAATTCAAGATGGCTTATTCTAAAAATGGCAACTGCCTAATTTAGGGAGGGATATCCTAAAAAAAGGCAGAATTCTTCCTAAAAAAGGCAGAATACCTCCTAAAAAAAGGCAGGCCTTCCTTTTTTTAGGACGGTCCTCCCTAAATTAGGCAATTGCCTTTTTTTAGGATATATTACACTAAAAATGGCCGCTATTGAAATATTTATATAGGTTTCGTTAGCTGTCAACAGAGTACTCTGCCCTTCAACTTCAATATAGATTTATGTTTTACTCAGATATCTTTATTGTTTGTTTTAAGTAGGTAAGTTTTATTATTACCAAAATCTGGCAAAAATTATAAGAATTTGTAACAAAATGAGACACGTTGCTTTACATGATAGGACAAATGTGTATTTCCTCTTTAGTAGTTGTCCCCTGCAAGTTGTCCCCTGCACTCCGATCCATATTATTTGTAGGTATGATGGATTCAAACTATAAATGAATAAATTCCTTCAAAGAAATGAATGATAGCAGCTGATCTGACGCTGTCATGTTGGTGTTTGTTGTCGGTGTCCCGCAAGTGATGCAAAAATGCTTCACTTTTTTGGTGGAGTGAGCCTATACCCCTGTCCTGTCAGTGTTGGTGTATATCTATCGATCGATATATTATATCGCTCTGTCGTGTATTAAATATATTAAATAAGGCATTTTGAAAAGGCACTCAATTGTAATATCGTGGAAAATGATCTACCTAATCTGGGAAATTATGTCCTAATTTAGGAGATGGATATCCTCAAAAAGGCAGAATTCTTCCTAAAAAAGGCAGAATTCCTCCTAAAAAAAGGCAGACCTTCCTTTTTTTAGGATGTTCCTCCCTCCCCAGGATGTACCTGGGAGCCATTTAGGATCCCCATTAGGAAGCTGTGGGGAGGCTTTTAGGATCATTTTAGGAAGGACTGGGGATATCCTACATCCTTAATTAGGAGGGACTGGGGAGGTCCCACTCCCAGGTACAACCTTGTGTTTGCTGGGGTCATGTATCGAAAACGGCTGGATCGATTATAACGAAACTTAAGCTATTCTTCTTGGATAATCATTTTCATCTTATACCAAACGCAACTTTTCATAGTAACCAAATCGGTTGAGGCGTATTTTTTTAAAGAAATTAGTTCCTGCTCGGACATGTGCTACAAGCTGTATGAATAAACTAACAAAAGAAGTGATATCCCAGAAAAAAACACTCCGTGTAAAAAAGGCAGCCAAGTCTCTTTACTTTAAAAAAATTCAACACCGAAAAGGAGTGATATCAAAAAAGGAGCCAAGTCAATGACATTTCCAAATATTTAATCGTATTTTTGAAATAAAAGTATAAACACCGAGAAATACTTTACAAAAGGACTTGCGCATCGTTTTTTTAAAGACATTTTTCTATTGATAAGCATTTATATACAACCGTCATTTAGAATTTTTAGAATAATAGGGAAACATCTTTCAATTACATATTAGACATACCTACTGTAAAATATTTTCTATTTGAATATATACGCGATGAAACTTGTTGTCTATGTTTTCTATAAATACACAATAGTTATCTTCGTAATATTGTTTCGTGGTCAACATAATTAAGTCTCATGCGTTATACCTTCTCATCATGAAATACATTTCAATTAATCCACATTTTATAACAATACATTTCACAAAGTACACAGTCACATTGTATTTCTATTTAAAAAAATATCTTAATACTTTAAAAATATATAATAGTGTTCCATAGATAGTTAGTAATTATTTGACAACGTTTCATGAATTCCTTCAGTTAAGATCAAATTATGAAAAGATACCCTTCTAATATCACCATATTAACAGTACTGCAAGAATATGTATGAGCCCACTTCCAATTGTTATTTAATTCTTCCATCCTTATATTACTTATCTATTACAGCATGAAATCTTTCTTCTCGCCATTGACAAAACTATAAAATAGCCATTACTAAAAGTAGCTTGATTCATCTAATTCTAATAGAAAGAGGAAAATGTACCTACTTGTAAATTTCTTTCCACTTTTAGGATAGAATTATGTCTTTAAAAAAACGATGCGCCAAGTCCTTTTGTAAAGTATTTCTCGGTGTTTATTCTTTTATTTCAAAAATACGATTAAATATTTGGAAATGTCATTGACTTGGCTCCTTTTTTGATATCACTCCTTTTCGGTGTTGAATTTTTTTAAAGTAAAGAGACTTGGCTGCCTTTTTTACACGGAGTGTTTTTTTCTGGGTTAATTTATACAGGAAAATATCAAAAATGTTAAGGAAATTCAAATATGCAAAAAAACTATCATTTTTAGAATTAAATTTAATCTTCACAAAATTTGGCGTTATAATATTAACAATTCTTTTCTGTACCATAAAAATCCTCTGCAAATGCACATCAGACGCATTACCCCATGGCAATACCCCATACGTCATAATTGACTCAACCAGCGCATAATACACTATTTTTATTAATCGCAATGACAAAATATCGTTTAAATTATATAATCTATATGCACATATACGCAATTTATTACAAAGAACATTAATATGAGGGCGCCAAGTAAAATGTCTATCAATAGTCAAACCCAAATAAATATGAGTTACAGCGGTCTCAATTTTAGTCACACAAAGACAACTACCTTCCAACAAATTATTATGAATACAACTATTGGAATGAAAAGTAATGTCAATCATAGAATTCTTTTCTGTATTAAAAGGAGAACATATATGTAATATTTTTGTTTTGCTAGAATTAATCACCAGACCACTATCATGAGTCCAACAAATTAATTTATTGAAGTTGATCTGAAGTTCCATTTCTGCCATTTCTAAACTTTTATTAGCTACTAAAAGAACGGTATCATCTGCAAACATAAATATCTTTGTGTCATGTAGTAATACGTCTTTATAATAACTAAAAGAATTTGACACCTTGACTACAATCGTTCGATTATTTAAACAATTCTTAAACCAATTCAATAATGGTCCCCTTATCCCAATATTCTCCAAAATTTGTATTAACTTTTTGTGATTAATGGATTAATTGTGATTAATGCCTTCGAAAAATCAATGAACAACGCAATTATATTGACATTTTTGTCAAGATTCAAATTAATATATTCGGAAAATAATATCAATAGGTCAGTTGTACTTTTTCCTTTTTGAAAACCAAATTGCATATTATCAATTATATCAAACTTTTTAAGGTAATCCGTTAGCTTTTTGACTAAAATTTTCTCCATTATTTTCTCAACTGTTGGCAACAATGATATTGGCCTGTAATTTGTTAACAATAAATGATCTCCTTTCTTTAATATTGGTCTAACTACTGACAATTTCATTGCATCAGGCACTACACCGGTCTTTAATAATAAGTTTATGAGATGAGTTAACACAGGACTAATTTCAGTACACAAATATTTAATATCAATTACTCGAATACTATGAATCCCAGGTTGCTTATTTACATTCATTTCTCTTATTATCTTTTCAATTTCAAATCTGTGAATTGCTGGAATATACAATGACTGTGTTGCCTCATCACAATATACACTTTTACTAGAGACAATATTACACTTGTGGCTTATATTCTCAATATCACTTATAAATGAATCAACAAATAAATTGGCAATTTTATCAACTGTATGTCCCTTACCTAAATATCTAGTGATAACATCATCCACAGAACTCTTCTTACTTTTCCCAGAAAAAATATTAATTGTTTTCCACATATCTCTCATATTCATTTTTGCACCCTCTATCTCTTTCTTATAAGAAGCAATCTTTGCAGACTTTATTTTCTTTGTAACTTCATTTCTAAATTTTTTGTACTCATTCATGTTTATGCATCTCATAGAATTCTCACAATTTTTCCATTTTTTGAATAATTTATCCCTTTTGTTTACATCCATCAACAAATCTTTAGTCATCCAATTTTTACGCAACATATTTTTACAATTCAATTTTTGTGTGTAAGTAGCCTTATCATAACAGTGCTTAAAAGTGTCTACTATTTTAGCATAGAGTTCAACACAATCATTACTCTCCAACAATGTTGACCAATTTACTTCCTTAAACAATTGTTTCAATTTATCTTCGCAAATGAATTCTCTGATTGCATCTTGATTTTTGTCTACATTAATTAACAATTCCTTCCATATAAATATCAACCAACACCATGTACACCATGTAATAAGTAATGAATTTAGTAATGGATTAAGTAATGTTTGTTTACCCTTGAATTTACTTTTCTTGACAATTTTACTACTTCACATTTATTGGTATTTAGTAACATTTTATTGACTTTCATCGAATTGACAATTTTGTTTATGACTTGTTGCAGGATGTCCTCATCTTTTCATCACTTCCTATCTATATAACACACAATCATACGCAAACAGATGAATAGGTGATTTGATGTTCGTTACCAGGTCATTGATGTACATGATGAAGAGCAGAGGTCCTAGAACACTTCCTTGAGGCACACCTGATGTCACTCTAATCTCTTCGGACAAACTCTCTCCAGCCTTTACTCTCTGCACTCTTCCCTGCAGGAAATCCTGAATAGTCCAGAGTCTAAGCTGAACGCGTCTTATCCGCGTCGAACAGAACGCGTCTTATCCATGTCCAGGTAACACGGGAGCTCCTATGGATATCCATAGTACATCTTTGTGTTACCTGGGTGTATGAATACTTGTCTTCCCAAACATCAATCCACAAACAGAACGCGTCTTATCCATATCCACTGCATAGGCGTGTGCACGGGGGGGGGGGGGCCTTGGCCCCCCAATGGATCAAACTCAACTAAAAAATTATAAAATGTGGTCCTCATAGTGTCAAAATTTTGTTTTAAAAGGGTTTAAGGGGGTTCCAGGGTTACGGCATAGGAATGAGAATTTGCTGTTATTCACACCAAAGATTAGTGAAACCATATTACATACAACAAGCAAAAAATATTTGCCTCTTACGGTATGAAATAATTAGATATTCTTGATTGAAGATCATTTTTTCCCCCATAAGATAACACAGGGAGACATGAAATCGTCCCGGATTATTGGCCTTAAATTGCTCCTAAAACCGCAAGTGGAATGACAAATTATTGAAAATAGTCTCAAATTAAAGATAATCATTTTTAGGACAAGACTGCCGTTTGAAAATATGAGGTCACGGGCCAAATAAGAAAGAAAATGTGTATAATGTGTGAAATTTACCATAAATATGGCAACATTGCACTACAAATATGAATTATTTTTGGATAGTTTAATTGGAACTTCAATTAAAAACATATAATTGGAGCACACGGTAAGATATAATTGTTTTATGCTGTTGTTTGAGGTATAATTTCATCAGCGATTTGTATGAATATACGAATCATCATATGGTGAATTCTAAGCACCATGGCTGGAGCAGTGGGACCACTTTAAACAAAAAAAATCTTGTTCAAATCACTGGATTCAAGTACCAAGTTGATCAAAAACACAATATTTTGGAAAACAATGCCTATACCCAGCAAACACAAGGTTGTACCTGGGACCTCCCCAGTCCCTCCAAATTAAGGATGTAGGATATCCCCAGACCTTCCTAAAATGATCCTAAAAGCCTCCCCACTGCTTCCTAATGGGGATCCTAAATGGCTCCCAGGTACATCCTGGGGAGGGAGGGCCATCCTAAAAAAAGGAAGGTCTGCTTTTTTAGGAGGTATTCTGCCTTTTTTTAGAAAGAATTCTACCTTTTTTAGTATATCCATCTCCTAAATTAGGACATAATTTCCTAGATTAGGTAGATCATTTTCCACGATATTACGATGAATGCCTTTTCAAAATGCCTTATTTAATATATTTAATACACGACAGAGCGATATAATATATAGTTCGATAGATATACACTAACACTGACAGGACAGGGGTAGGCTCACTCAACCAAAAAAGTGAAGCATTTTTGCATCATTTGCGGGACACCGACAACAAACACCAACATTTGACAGTGTCAGATCAGCTGCTATCATTAATTTCTTTGAAGGAAATATTCATTTATAGTTTGAATGCATCATACCTACAAATAATATGGATCGGAGTGCAGGGGACAACTTGCAGGGGACAACTACTAAAGAGGAAATACACATTTGTCAGCTATCATGTAAAGCTACGTGTCTCATTTTGTTACAAATTCTTATAATTTTTGCCAGATTTTGGTAATAATAAAACTTACCTACTTAAAACAAACAATAAAGATATCTGAGTAAAACATAAATATATATTAAAGTTGAAGGGCAGAGTACTCTGTTGACAGCTAACGAAACCTATATAAATATTTCAATAGCGGCCATTTTTAGTGTAATATATCCTAAAAAAAGGCAATTGCCTAGCCAGCAAACACAGCACTGCACGCTTTGTACATTAATTGTGCCTTCCCGACGCATCATGTGCAAGGAAAGTGTTGGGCGTTGTACGGTTGATACAAGAAAGATATCTGTTCGTCTACACACATAAATTGCACCTTCAGAGAGTGTACCTTTTGTATGCTGGGCCTGTACCCGCGTACAACACTGCAATTTATTTGCACGCGCGACAATACCGGGCCAGTGTCTACCGACGTGTATGTTTCTTGCATACCAAAAGCTGCACGCGCAACAATACCGGGCCAGTGTCTACCGACGTGTATGTTTCTTGCATACCAAAAGCTGCACGCGCAACAATACCGGGCCAGTGTCTACCGACGTGTATGTTTCTTGCATACCAGAAGCTGCACGCGCAACAATGCCGGGCCAGTGTCTACCGACGTGCATGTTTCTTGTATACCAAAAACTGCAAGCGCAACAATACCGGGCCGGTGTTGACCGACGTGCATGTTTATTGTATACACTCAAGGAGTGCACTCAACAATGCTGGGCTGGTATCAACAGGAGTGCATGTTTCTTGCGTTGCGAAACAACTCTATCGGAAACATGCAAAACCATTGCTGGCCCAGTGTTGTACAACGCTGTTATTCGTTCCACTTTCTTGCCTACCCAATCTGTATAGTCACGCTATGGATGTGTTTAGATAATTTAAAGCGAAAATATAAATAATGAAATCATGAATATATCTATGCGAAATCAATTCTAATCTATATCAGTTGTATTATTTCACATCCTAATACATGTCCGTGTGTTTTTTTCAGTTAATACTCGCAATAAGTCTTCAAAATGAGCATTTTAAATATAAAGTGCACGAAAAGTGCACGCAATGGTGCCGGGGTGGTACAAATATTGTATACGGTCATCCACAAGAAATCAAGTATTTCAATGTTACTTAAATATAAATATAATTATATAAGTATGAATTGGACTTTTATGACGTATATAATAATTTCATGTATCAATATTTTAATGGGATGTTTTAATAATGAACACATTTTATTTGTTATGCTTATTATATTAATTTCTTTGCACTGTACAAATTAATAACTTAAAAAAATAATTTGATGTTAAAAGTGATGAGGAAATTGAAAATACTAGGATATTTAATGCATTCTTTTAAACAAATTGAATTGCGCGGTATTGGAGTGCCCCAGCAGTAGGTACCCGTTTTGTATCAGAATTGTGTCGTACGATCGCTCGCGCTCGCTCGCCGGTCAAGTGGCTTATTTCACCCTCGAAGCTCCATCGTCACCGTGGAGGAGTGGATACATCGGGAGCGCGCCAAATCGACGACCGGAGTTCGAATCCAGTGTATGTCTCATAAAATTGTCTTTCATGTACTAATTGCAATGTCTTCTATCACACAGTACAAACTACCTCCTTGTATAAAACTAGATAATTTTTTCGATTTTGAATACTATAATATTTGTTTTAAATACGGCAACATGAACTAGTAGCGATCCCCGTAGCTAATTTTGGAACTAGCGTTTTACATGCGAAAGAGCAAGTGCAAGAAAGATGCCGTTTCGTTGGCGCAAATTTTGTGCACGCAATCCGCACGGACGATGCACGCCCGGTGTTGGGAGTGTGCCTTTCATGGCTGCAAGATTAGTGCAAGTAAGTTAACGGCGAGGTATCTTTTCATGGCATTTGGTTTTGTGCAAGAAAGATGCTGGTCCGCAACTGGGTTGGTGCACGCTGTACATGATGGAAAATGTGCATATTTTCGGGACATGATTTTGCCGGTCCAGTAACTTCTGTACAACACAAATACAACACCGCATGAAGGTACAAAAATGATACAAGGCGTGCACTCTTGTGTTTGCTGGGTAATTTAGGGAGGGACATCCTAAAAAAAGGATATGGTGCCTAATTTAGGAAGAATTTGTCCTAATAAAGGATAATGATCTCTGCCTTTTTTTAGGATATCCCTCCCTTAATTCGGTAGTGCCATTTTTAGAATAAGCCATCTTGAATTTGGAAGAGTCCTCCTTACTAGGATGTACCAGGGAGGTCCCCGAGTACATACTTGTAAGGATATCCCTATTTAAGGAGAATCATCCTAATATTAGGACCTCCCAAGGAGCTCCTGTCTTCGCTGGGTAAAGTATCTTCCAAAAAAACGATTTTTAACGAATTTCTAGGTTTTTCCCCTAAAACATCTTTTTATTATGCCTCAAAATTGCTCTTATATTATGTACGACCTTCAGAGAATATATTCTCGGGGGCCTCGCCCCCGAATCCCCTTTCATATCAATTTATATTTTTATGTTGTGAAAAAATAATGGGAACAAAATGCACCTTAAAACGTCTCAAATTCTGCTGGGCCAGGTTTTGGGGCATGTCCCCCCTCACCGTATTGTAGTAAAGAGATGTGTAAAATTTAAAAAAAAAATGAATTTGTAAAGAAAATACTCCCCAGAACGTCTCAAAATTGATTTCAAAGTGTTAACAACCAAAAAACGCTCTTCGGGGCAAGGTGGGGGGCGCAACCCCCACGCCCCCCTTTCACCCGTGGCAATTTTTTCCCCTTGGATTCCCCCCCTACCTGTCATTAATCTTGCCGGCGCTCATGTTGGCCCCTCCCTAATGAATCTCAAACAATGAAAAATGAAATTATCATTGGATTCAGAATTTCAAGCTCTATCCAGTCCTGTCCTGATATATCTTTTAGTTTCATTTGCCTCCACGAGATCGCGTATGTCTCTCTTATAACATTCTCCAGTTCTATACTGAGATATCTTTTAGTTTCATTTGCCTCCACGAGATCGCATGTCTCTTTTATAACATTCTCCAGTTCTGTACTGAGATATCTTTTAGTTTCATTTGCCTCCACGAGATCGCGTATGTCCCTCTTATAACATTCTCCAGTTCTGTACTGAGATATCTTTTAGTTTCAAATTTTGCCTCCACGTGATCGCGTATGTCTCTCTTATAACATTCTCCAGTTCTGTACTGAGATATCTTTTAGTTTCATTTGCTTCCACGAGATCGCGTATGTCTCTTTTATAACATTCTCCAGTCCTGTACTGAGATATCTTTTAGTTTCATTTGCCTCCACGAGATCGCGTATGTCTCTCTTATAACATTCTCCAGTTCTGTAGATACTGAGATATCTTTTAGTTTCATTTGCTTCCACGAGATCGCGTATGTCTCTCTTATAACATTCTCCAGTTCTGTACTGAGATATCTTTTAGTTTCATTTGCTTCCACGAGATCGTGTATGTCTCTTTTATAACATTCTCCAGTTCTGTACTGAGATATCTTTTAGTTTCATTTGCCTCTACGAGATCGCGTATGTCTCTCTTATAACATTCTCCAGTTCTGTACTGAGATATCTTTTAGTTTCAAATTTTGCCTCCACGTGATCGCGTATGTCTCTCTTATAACATTCTCCAGTTCTGTACTGAGATATCTTTTAGTTTCATTTGCTTCCACGAGATCGCGTATGTCTCTTTTATAACATTCTCCAGTCCTGTACTGAGATATCTTTTAGTTTCATTTGCCTCCACGAGATCGCGTATGTCTCTCTTATAACATTCTCCAGTTCTGTAGATACTGAGATATCTTTTAGTTTCATTTGCTTCCACGAGATCGTGTATGTCTCTCTTATAACATTCTCCAGTTCTGTACTGAGATATCTTTTAGTTTCATTTGCTTCCACGAGATCGTGTATGTCTCTTTTATAACATTCTCCAGTTCTGTACTGAGATATCTTTTAGTTTCATTTGCCTCTACGAGATCGCGTATGTCTCTCTTATAACATTCTCCAGTTCTGTACTGAGATATCTTTTAGTTTCATTTGCTTCCACGAGATCGCGTATGTCTCTTTTATAACATTCTCCAGTTCTATACTGAGATATCTTTTAGTTTCATTTGCCTCCACGAGATCGCGTATGTCTCTTTTATAACATTCTCCAGTTCTATACTGAGATATCTTTTAGTTTCATTTGCCTCCACGAGATCGCGTATGTCTCTTTTATAACATTCTCCAGTGCTGTACTGAGATATCTTTTAGTTTTATTTGCCTCCACGAGATCGCGTATGTCTCTCTTATAACATTCTCCAGTTCTATACTGGGACACCATATTGAAATTTAATATTCGATTTATCTCAAAACTAGGATTTTGGAGATGTCTCAGTAGGTTGCCTTCCAAGGATGCCTTGGATACATTTGAGAAATCGTTAAGTCAGATAATTCCAGTCACAGATGAAGTCATATGCCTAGGTGACCTAAATATTGACATGCTTTACCCAAATATGTCACCTGCAATTCAATTATCTGACATCATTGACACTTATAACTTGAAGCAATTAATAACGGAACCAACTAGAATTGCCAAAAATAGCAGCACCCTCTTAGACCTAATAATAGTCAGCAACTCTTCCGTTATTAGCAATGTTGTAGTCCCGATGTGTGGAATTTCTGACCACCAATTAATTTCTTGTACTTTACGATTCACAAAAGTGATGCTCCCCCATAGATTTATCACCATACGTGATTATAAAAATTTCCACCCTGAGGATTTTAAACGCGATGCAAATGACATGGCTTGGGACGAGGTATATATGACAGACATCGACAATATGATGGAACATTTAAATGCACTAGTGATGGATCTAATTGATAATCATGCTCCAATGAAAGAGATTAGAGTTAAAAAGAAAAGTGCTCCGTGGCTGACGCATACTGTGAAGGAAATGATGAAACTTCGGGATCACGCATTTCAAAAGTTCAAAAGCTCAAAATATCCTGATGATTGGGTTTACTAAAAATTACTCAGGAATACTGTTACTGCCGCAGTTCGTAGTGAGAAACGTGCCTTTCTTGAATCTAAAATTGAGAACTCGAATGACATATGGAAAAAATTGCAAAAATTAAATGTTCACAACAGCAAATCTAAAACGGAGATCCCGGCTCATTTATCAGATGTAAATGCTATTAATAATTACTTTATTAATGCAGTTGCAGCTACTAATCCTGACCCTATAATGTTAGACAAATACAGAAACAACATTTCGTCGACTACTACATCAACTTTCTCCTTCCATGATGTTAGCTGTAGTCAGTTGCGTAAATATTTTGAGAGCATAAAATCAAATGCTGCAGGAATAGATGGGATCTCAGTCAAAATACTCAGCTTGTGCCTGCCGTACTGCATAGCAGAACTCACTTACATCATTAATCAATGTCTCCAACAAGGGTATTTTCCACAGATTTGGAAAATTGCTACAATCATACCACTACCAAAGATCAATAAATCAACTCAAATCAAAGACCTTCGCCCTATAAGCATCCTATCGGTAGTGTCTAAAATTGCGGAGAAGGCAATTTACTCTCAGCTAAGTAACTACTGTACGGAAAATAACATCATACCTCAGTGGCAATCCGGATTTAGGCAAAAGATTCAACTGATGATTCAACTCTTTTAGAATATTTAAATTATCATGTTCCTCCTAGAGTAACCAGGAGTATGTGTCTTTTTAAACCAGCGCATAGTAGAATAGATGTGTTTAAATATTCTTGTATCAATAGGATTCAGTTAACTTATAATAGATTCTTGGAAATGAACACGAATATAGATGTTAATTTTAATTCTTTTATGACTTTCAAAAATCTTTTAAAAGATCTTGTGATGTAATTTTATTATTTTGACTAAACTTGCTACGTGTGATATTTTCATGTTTAGTGTGTTATAATATATTCAATCATTGTTGTATGTTCCAGTGTATGTTCAATGTTTTATTATATTTGCACTGGTGGATTCAGTTCTGTATGCAAATAAATACTTAAGGTTGTGGGAGCCCCTCTGAGTTCGGATAAAAATATTTGTGTTGAACATTTAATTGTAATTAATCCCGAAGTCACAGAGAAGTGCGCAATGGCTTAAACCCGAGATAATTTCATTTGCGATTTAATGGAATTTGATTCAAATTCTTAGTGCATTCTAATCAAGAGCCTGAGCGACGCTAATGATGTAACTTTTTCCATTTTTTCATTGAAATGGGTCAGGCTCTTAAACCATTGTGTTTATTAAGCTGATATTTTCACAGATCATGAAGGACCACTATCCGCGGAGAATAAGCTATTTTGAAGCTCGTATCTTATTTGGATCGTCTGTTATTAATTAATTAGTGTTATTTGTTGTTGCGGGATGCATGCATACAGGTGTGCCCCAACTGCCTGATTTGAGCTGCAGTAAGGCATCGAGCGCAGGTAGAATGACGGTCGCATTAGTCATTTCGCTTGACTGAACCGACTAATGGGGTTGAGGGACATCCTGATCAGATCTTATCTCTTTCAAAGTCGTTTCGAATATTTCGCATCTCGCTAAAGATTCTCATTTCGCTTGACATTCTATTATCAAGTTACAATATCATTTCAGTTTTGTTCTCTGATGATAATAAAATCGGTATTATATGAAAATATATAATATATAAAACAAATTTAATTGACATATAATATTTAAATTGAACTTCAATAGCTACTAAATAAAAAAAATAAAAATTACAATTTACAAAAATGAATTTATTTTAGAACATTAAAATAGCAACAAAAAACTGACAGAAAGAATAATCATAATTTACGACAATGATGTAAGTTCGTGGAGTGTGATTTATTTTAGAGAATAACTGGAATCAATAATCTGAGAAAGTAAAAGTCGTTGCACTCTGTTATACTATCACTATCAGATGTATTCGCGATTATTACAAGACCGTCTGTGGTGGGATGGAGGTACAAACAAACCAAATGTGTTTATAAACGTACATTTTATTGTCATAATTTGAAGTTATAATTACAGAAT
Source organism: Leuctra nigra (assembly GCA_934045905.1). Lineage (NCBI taxonomy): Eukaryota > Metazoa > Arthropoda > Insecta > Plecoptera > Leuctridae > Leuctra > Leuctra nigra. The sequence goes on along the minus strand of OW203767.1, from coordinate 32,767,462 downwards.
AATTATTTAACAAGAACTTCGCGGAGGGGTTCTTGCGGCGGGTGTGAAGAAGGAGTTCCCTGAACATCTCGGAAGTGGGAGGGGCATTTTTCTGAAGTACTTGTGGGGTGGGGGACAGTTTACTAAGAATCTCAGGGGGGGGGGGGGTCAGTCTTCATCTGATTCTTGAGGAACTTGAGTAGCTGGAAAATAAACACACATTCGGCATTATAAAATGAATTCACATAAAATTGTTTCACATGTAACAACAATAAATACAATAATATACCCCACCTTTCTTTGAACCTTTTTTCGCATTCTTCTTAGATGTTGAACTTTGAACTTTTTGTTGAACTTTTGAACTTTAGCACGAATAGAAAAATATAATTTACTTTGTTGAATACTTACTTCAGGCCAAATGTTAGATTTTTCTATGATTGGAACGTAATCAACTTCGTTTCTGTTGTTTCTTTTGCAGAAGTCCCCGCATTGCGAGTGTTTACCCAACACGTGGTATGGGGCGTTGATGATATCCGCTCTAAGTTTTTGGGCATTACCCTCGCAATAGCGAATTGCAGAACGTGAACCCTTGCAAAGGCGGTCAATAAGAGGCTTGATTACTTTTCTTGCGGCAATTCCGAAACCTTTGTTTTTGCACAGTGCATACAAATTATCTTTATAGCACCTGATCACATGATTGGCGCACTCACGCTTCTCAACGTACCTTCCATATGGTACATTTTGTCGAACTCGGGCAAATACCGAGGAGTCTCCGTCGCCCACCATATATCTGTACATAACCCCGTGTTCCTCAATGCTCGAACAGAAGCCTTCTACAATTATTTCCTGTTCCATTCCTGTAGATGAACCACAGTAGTTTTTGAAGCACACATGAGGCACCTGTTCTGCTTCATTATCTCGCCGAGCACAAGCATAGCAGTATTTGTTTTTTACAGCTAAATATAATAGCTTTTTTGTTCGGGCACCGATAATACAAGCCTGAAATGAAATTAATTTCGATAAGTTCTAATATTACTATACGACCATAGACCACAAACAATACGCGCAATGGCCTCAACAAATTTCAACATTTTTAATTTGATAAGTCAAACTGTGTGAGCTACAGGCCACTTTCATTTTTGAACCAATCGGAAAATTTTGTTCAAATTTTAGCATGCACATTTCAGAGGTGGTCTTTACAAGTGTACACAATTTAGTTCGATCACATATACGGTGCGACCTGTACGAGCAGAGACAGACAAAAAACAAACAAACAAAAACAAACATCCGTGCCAAAAGCGTCAAAAGTAGTCGCTCGCTCAATAATATGCGTGGAACGTTATAGAAACATAATCGAAAACATAGAGGGATATGTGTCTTGGTTTTTAAAGGTTTTTAAAGGCTACTTACAACACCAGACGCTGCATTGTAGCCGTGCTTGTATGATCTCTTACTCCATCCTCCATCCACGATGACAGTTACGTATGGAACGCCATCCAAGTAGTCCCCGTGCAATTTTGCCAGACGCAGTTCTTCTTCTCCGTGCTTTTTCATTTTTTCGGTTAAATGTTTTGTCCAATTCTTGTACGATGTACAAAAAAGAAATTTCAATAAATAATAATATTTTCATGCAAGCTATTAGATCCCATAGTATTTTAAAAATGAATTACTGATAAATATTAAATATCTGCCACGTTTCAGCTGACTTATATCCGCTTTTATCAGGCAATGACAGGACAACAAGACAAAAATTGAAACTGTTACTTTACATTGTTGTCTTGTCCTGTCATTGCCTCATGAAAGCCGATTAGTCAGCTGAAACGTCACAGATATTAAATATTTGTCAGAACATAGCACAGCTGTTATTTAATTCAATTATTAATAATTTCAAATGACCTTATCTAGGTATGTACAATCAAGGAAATTAGTTCCATTCGCCCCCACCTCATTCAAACATTTTTTTCCAAAGATACCAGTCGAGAGGGAGCCCGGCTAAACTAACGTAAATTCATGGAAGGGGAAGGAGGGTGACATGTACTTGTTTCCACTACAATCCAGATATTTGAATAAATTTTTACCTGTCCGATTTTCTCTTCATGTCCCCTGAACTTCTTGGCCGTCATGATGGGTACATCCATGACGCCCAAGAGCTCCTCTAACTGCGCCCTTCCAATGCCCACAGAAAGCGAGCCCCACACCGCTGCATCGTTTACTCCATTTTCCGTCGCATCGGTTTTGATCAGGAACTGCTTTTCGCACATGTTGCATTGATATATCAGGGTGGAATGTAGCCCATTCCTTTCTTCTCGTGATATCAAGAAAGCGCCATAAGTGCATTGCGTAGAGTGGATTCGTTTCACCTTTTCAAATTCTGCAAATTGTTGCGCAACGTGGAAGAGATCGACGACGCGACGGCCAGGAATCACGTTCATGACGGACTCTCCATCGGGTTTATCCGTGACAATGACGAGCGGTGGAAGATGCATAGTTTGCTCAACCATGCCTTCATTTTCCCTGAATACATAATAAGATAGTTCCCATCAAATGTTTCAATAAAAAAATTGCTAACAAATTGAATGATCGAGATGTATGTTAGAGAGTGTACTAACGGTGAGGTCTGCGGCGATGACGTCATTGGAACTTCAGCTAATTCTGAGCTATTCACGGCGGACATAGTACGAGTCTGCTGAAACCTGCATTATAAAACGAATTATTTTCAAATTATTTATTAAGTAATAATAAGTGAATAAATAAGTTAATAATAAGCTTTACACTTTTTTAGTGTATAAAGGGTTGATGAGCCAGTACATGCAATACAAAAGTGAATATCTCATTTGGTCCCGCAGAAAATTCCTAGAGCAAAAAATTTGAGAACAGAGTCAAAAGTGTCGAAATGAGTAGCTATCGCTTTGCTTTTTCAACAACTAAACCAAATTTTGTATTAAAATATTGCATTTTCATTATATCGATCATTTAAATAACACACTTTGTGAGACACCGTTCACATATCAACTAATTGCAATTAATTAAATCTCACTGACCTTCTCTTCGGTGGTGTGCAGTAGATATTATCATTGTGGCCGGTGCTGGTACTTGGTTCACCCAGAAGTGCATCTAATAAGCTCCTGTACAGTAACATTAAAAAGTAAATGAAAACGCATGGTACTTATAAGTTATAATAACATTATCAAATTCAGTACGCCCTCTCAATAAAAATTATTATTTTGGAGCATTATTGCTGGAATCAATATACCTAAAGTATTCAAAACTATAGTAAAAGTAAAAACGTCCAGAATATTATTTCTAGTCGAATAGTGCGATTGTGTAAAACTGTAATTTTGAGATGGCGAGCTACAACATTTTCTATACTAGCCAGAGCAAGACGAAAAGCCGGCCTTTTCCATTGGCAAAGAGTGAAAGATGTAGATATTTCAAAATTATAATCGAGTGTTGATAAGCTTTATAGCTTCATAGGAAATGGACCTACAGTAGGACATCAATATAAAAATAACAAATAAATATTATGTATCATTATAAATCGCCATTAAAATGTACTAATGATAGTAAATTTTTTACACTTACTCCGTATCTTCGGGATTATTCTCTGCCTTCCTTTTGGCAGCCAGCCGACGACTTATCATCGATCGTTTGTTTCGCTTACGACTTGTCTTATAGGTGCGCATTTTATATAGGTACGAAATAAATACAAATACAAGAACAAAAAATAAATCTTACACTGAAAGGTACTCCAGTCCCTCTTATAACTTATTTAATAGAAAGCTTTTTCTTTATTTTATACACGAGAAAAATGTAAACGCAGACGGCACTCAACGCACTAAAATCACTCGCCCGTCTACTTGAATACTACGTAAAAACAGAAACTCTAAACACTAAACATATCTCTCTTGTCAATCAAGCAAAATTATAAAGACACTCCAATGACACTCAAACTTGGCTATATTCAGATCACTGCGACTGTTCACTAAGAAGCAATATCTGCAAGTGAATGAATTTCACTGCATTTCACGATTACACGTAGCAAACTACCCCAGTTCAGGCGACATGAACTTCAGGGATTTTCCCGTGTTTGTCCCTCTTGCTTCTAACTTTCCCAGTAACTCCCTCTAATGTGCATAAGAAATGTTAGAAATCACTAATCAGATGACTTTTGTCTAATTTTGTCTTTTAAAAGAACGCATGAGTTTTACGAAATACTTTTGTATTTTTACAATTCATTGGAATTTGAATATTTAAAAGAGGATGAAATATCCCATGAAATACCAATTATAATTTGAATGCATAACTATTTTGTTAATTGTCTTTTAGTGAATTTGGATTTCCGTGGATAATCGTTTTTATATAATCCAAATTTTGTTTACCATGATGGTAGTTGATGTAAGTACCTACTGTCCAAACATCGGATTAATTAAAACGATCTAAAAAATAAATGAACTCACTCCTTCGAGTACGAGGTAGTATTATATTGGGCTTCAGCTTCACACATTCTTTGTCAATACATTCTTGATTATTCACATACATTTTGTTGGATAAGGGCCGGTATTACTATAAGGCCACATTAACTAATATCGGACTAAATTTGCGTCACAGAAAATTAGATACTTAAAATCAATTGAATAATTTTATTTGGTATTATGCCAAACCTAAATAATTTAAACATAACGAAATATCCTAAAAATGAATGAAACCCAAATATTTCATCATGTCTGTAAGAGTTTCTAAGCATTAACAATAACATCAGTTAAAATTGCACTAAAATTCCATTTTAAAAAGTGAGGTATGTTGTAATTAGTATTCTAAATTGTTAAAAACACGCAATTTTCACGTAGGTCTACTGCGTAATAATATCAGTACGGCAATTGTCAATAAGTTGTGTCATTAGAGCAGGTAAAGGGAAAGGGTCGCTCAGGCATTGTTCTCTTCCGCTCATCGAGTTGCTGTCAAGTCTAGAGATTAGGATCTCGGCCGGACAATAGCCAGCTCAAGCAACCCTTCCTCCCTGCTCGACGAAAGAAGTAATATTTGATCAGAGCAATGAGAAACGTGACCTCTCTCTGGAACGGTCGAAGACCGAATGAGTCAAAAATTGCGGAAAGTACCGTTACAGGGGCTCCCCCTACCTTAATAAAAAGCACAGTACAGCCACATCCCTAACTTGTATAATAGATGATATTGTTAGAGCTACGGACCAGGGATTAATTACAGCAATGATACTACTTGAATATTCTAAAGCCTTTGATAGTATTAGTCATGAACTTCTCTTAGCAAATTATCATATCTTGGCTTAAGTAAAACTGCAATCTCTTTGTTCCAAAATTATCTCACAAATAGACTTCAGAAAGTAATAATAGGTTCAATGACGTCAGAAACTATGGGTGTAGCTTCAGGGGTCCCACAGGGATCTATTCTAGGTCCCCTGTTATTCAATATTTTTACTTCAGATCTCACCATTGGGTTATCCCATTGCGTAGTGCACTGTTACGCTGATGACACTCAAATATACTATTCATATAAACCATCGGAAATCATGCAAGCAGTGGATAAAATAAACAGTGACCTCAGTTTTTTTGGAAAAGTCGTCGGATCAGCATGCACTAATTCTTAACCCCGCTAAGTCTAATGTCATACACTTTGGAAGTCAAAAGAATTTAAGACTGATATATGAATTCCAAACGGAGTTTATGGTGAATGGAAATGTCCTACCAGTAGTGGAGTCTGTCAAAAACCTGGGATTGTACTTCGACAAAGATCTAAGATTTAAAAAACACGTGACTACGTTAATACAATCTTGTTATGCTAAGTTAAAACATCTGTATCTTTTTAGAAATATATTACCGCAAAAACTGAAGCTCTTATTAGTAGAATCTCTCATTATTTCTAAATTTGATTATTGTGATATTGCGTATGGCCCCTGTCTAGACCTCGCTAGTGTCAATCGCTTGCAAACTGCTCAAAATGCTTGCCTACGCTTTGCCTTAAATATCAAAAGGTTCGATAATGTAGCGAAAAAGTACAATCACATCACACATCTGTATAGACCAAATGGTTGGTTGCAATTGAGTAATAGGAGGTTGCTACATACAGGCTCACTTGTTAAGAAGATCATGCTGACTGGCGAACCTGCTTATCTTCGAAATAAATTAACTTTGCGCAGTGTAGCTCACAATATCAACGTTCGAAGTAAAAATGCCCTCTCCGTCTGCACCCACTCAACGGCGTTTTTTAAAAGATCCTTTTCATACAGCGCTGTACACGTGTACAATAACTTGCCTAAGAACATTGTCGAATGTAAACATCTGATCTCCTTCAAGTCCGCACTCAAAGCACATTTAGTTTCTCATCCTGAATAGAAGGTACTTCCAACAACCAGAGTCGTTATTGTTCTATCTAATAATTAGGTACTGTCATAAAATTTTATTGTAATAATTATTGTTGTAGATTTCGTAAAATATGTAAGGTGCACAACGGGAGCAGTCACTTTGTCAAAGTTGATAGACTGTATTTTGAGATCCAAAACTTAGTGTGTAATTAGTTATCTATATCTTAATTTTAGTAAAATACTGCAAAATTCTTGCAGAATCTCATTATAAGTTGTAGGTAACATTAAAATATTATGTTGTACCTACTGTCTACATTTGTAACACTGTTTTGATAAAAATTTACTGCATAACATAGCTTCAATGGTCATACCAACATCAAAATTGTGTAATTTATGGTTTTGCTCCAATAGGTACACTGTTTTTAGTTAGACATAACTTAGTTTTTAGTATTAATTTAAGCATTGTAACGACTTCAGATATGTGTAGAATTGAAGTGGTTAAGTGTAAGAGAAGCCTTGGCTTAACTTCGCCACATTTACAATAAAGACGTTTTATTATTATTATTATTATTATTATTATTATTATTATTATTATTAATACTGGGGCATCGACAACTTTGTCTTTTTAAGGGTCAGATTTTCAATCCCGTCACGTGACTGAAAAGGTCCTTAATAAGGCAAATTGTTTTGAGTCCGTGCCATCTTTTAAACTGCGTTTATTAGGACTATATTGCCATAGCAATAACCAATGACGATCCTGGAATGACCGTTTCAAACCTGGTTTAGCAGGGCGTTGAAAAACTGGCCCTAAAAATACTTTTGGACATAACACGGGTAGTAGCAACGTATAATTGTTTGTATTACATCGTCAATTTAAATGTAGTACCTATTCTTTTCTCCAACGGGATAATAAACTCTTTTCCGCCTTTCTGAAAATTATAAAAGATTATATGAGTTTTGATTTCACAATTCAACTCTGACAACTTACGATGAAAACAATGCTGATGATTTTTAGTTTTCCAAGAAGACGATGTAACCAAAGAGTGTAAACATAATAGAACTATCTTTGCAATCTAAAATTAGTCCGACGGCCAAATTCTACAAACCAGTGACGGCGCTAAGGGGGGGGGGGGGGGGGCGAGGGGGGGCGACCGCCCCCCCGAGATTCTTTTCGCCCCCCCCCCCCGGCCGCCCCCCCAGAGCATGAAAAAATGATCTTGAAAAGATACATCACTCTATATTCCTGCCCATAACTCTGTGTCTTTCTAATGATGTCTAGCACTAAATGTTTCATTTCGTGTTATGGTTCCGTCGTCCATACTGTTTACTTTGTATTTTTCTCAGACATAAATAATATCTAAACGGTTTCGGGTTTCGGGTTTACTTTCATTTCCAGCCGAGTTGAGTCTGGGAATGCCGATTCCCACATTGGCATCGTGTGATTCATTCTGAAACCGTTTGACACGGCAGATTTTCTGTCACGTCAACACCTTATGATAATCTGTCAGGCTCATAATTGAATCAGTTGCATTTTAGACAAGCTGGACTCCACATCGAGTTTTTCGAAAGCTCGATACGTTATCGAGCTACGTTATTACGTTATTGTGTAAACTCTTCATAAAGTATAATGTCAAAGCGAATTATTGCGGACTACTTTTCTATAGAAAAGTCTAAGAAACAAAAAACCGTCAGTGAAAATGTTATTAACGTTAATGTTGGTGGTGGAAATGAAGACGCGAGTCCTGCACCAAGTATACCTAACCTTGCGTGTGAGAGTGTCGGAGTTTCAAGTGAGGATGAAATTGATTTTCATGATCAAACTGATGATGATGCGTCAGAATCAGATGAAGAATATGAAAATTGGTTATCTAGGCGCAAGGCCGAAAGAGCAGATACAGAGAAGGTTGATGGCGATGCAACACGGGCAAGATCTGTTCCCGGGCCAAGTGACTTATCACAATTGTCTTCCGACAAACCGTGTCAACCCATTCTAAAATCGTATCCATTAACAGTGTATGGTGCAGCTGGTAAAGATAGCTGAAGTTTCAAATCGGCGTGGTACGCTCACTATCCGTGGTTAGAATACAGTGTTTTAAAAAATGCTGCATTTTGCTTTCCTTGTCGGTTTTTTTCCACAATTTCGAATTCGTCTATTTCCGCTAATACAGCAACCGCGTTCACAACGACTGGTTTTTCAAATTGGAAGAATGCGATGGACAAAGAAAAGGGGCTGAAGCAACACCACAGCAGTCAGGTGCATAAGAGTAGTCACATTGCGTGGGCGTCGTATCAAGACAATGAGGCGCGGGGTATCAAGTCAGTGGCTTCACAGATTAATACCGGTCATAATGCACTTGTTAAAGAAAACTGTGAATACATTTCTGTTATAGCTGATGCGCTCCTCTACACAGCTCTTCAAGGTATTGCTCAGCGAGGAAATGACGAAAGCACCGACAGTTTAAACAAGGGAAACTTTCTGGAACTTATTAATTTTGTATCAAAATATTGTGAAATTGTACGTAAGAAGCTTGAGACCGGCCCAAGAAACGCGAGATATTTGCACCATTCAATTCAAAACGAGTTAATTCACGTGATGGCCAGAATGGTACTTGAAACAATTCGTGATGAGGTAAAGTATGCCTCTTATTTCGCAATAATGTCAGATGAAAGCAAAGATATATCTAAAATTGAGCAGCTATCTACTGTAGTTCGATACTACTTCGACGGCAATATCTACGAGAGGTTCATCGGCTATCACAGCGCGTCCTTCCTTGACGCTAATCATCTATTGACATATATCAAGACAATGTTGAGTGATTGTGGAATTGACATAAACAATTGCGTTGGTCAGACGTATGATGGCGCGAGTGTCATGAGTGGCCGTCTGAACGGTGTTCAAGCTTTGCTGAAACGAGACGTTCCACAGGCAATTTACGTTCACTGCTTTAATCATAGATTGAATCTTGTCATTGTCGATGTTTGCAAAAACAATAAATCTGCATACGAGTTTTTTACATTCATTGAGGACTTATACGTGTTCTTATCTGGTTCTGCGACTCACGCAAAATTCATCGATATACAGAAACTTGTTCAACCAAACAAGAAAGTAATCGTCTAAAAAAGAATTTGTGAAACTCGCTGGGCTTGCCAAGTTTCCGCCTGCCATGCCGTCAAGTCAACAATTCCAGCAATACTGGTAACTCTGACTCAACTGTCAATTGACAAGGATGACAGGTCTACCCGAGCCAAAGGTCTACTTCATCAAATAGCTTTTCAGTTCATCGTCCTACTGTGCATGTTTCATAGCATTTTAAGAGATTTGAAAGTGGCTTCAGATTACCTTCAAGGAGTTCAATGCGACCTGACTCGTGCTCTGAACATTGTAGGTTCTGTTATTGATGAGTTCCAGAATTATCGGAACAACTCGGTGACAACGTTCAAGAGCATGTGGAAAGAAGCACTGGAAATTGCTGAAGAAAACAATATCACGACGACAACCGATGCATCTGATTCTTTGGTAGGCTCCCGCATTAAACGTTTACCTAAGAAATTGCAGCAATATGTTATTACCGA
>OW203767.1:32688329-32757373 GCA_934045905.1 Leuctra nigra | reverse complement strand
CAACGAGTATGAGACACCATTGCACATTTTTATAACTGTTATTCCAGTTTTTTCACATTTTTATTAATTTATAAATTTTGTAAACAGGCATTTTCTGCAGTATTTCCTTAATACATAAACGATTATTGAAATATCTGTTTCTGTTAAAACAAATAAAATCCTTCATCTCCTTAACCATCATAAAAATATTATAAAATGAAATATATCATTTGAAAATAAAAAATAAATGTGTCTCTGCCAACCATATCTCGCAGGCTTTAATTAAATTAAGAGATGAGCTAAGTACTACCAATCATTGTCGGATCACTGGCACAGTAACAATTAATTTTGAAGAGTATGTCAAGGCCATTTCAGGAAATCCATGTTAGGAAAAAAGACGATCAAAAAAGATCGTTGCGTTCTGGGAGCATCCCATATACTTAGAAGATTAATGTGACCTCCTGTACGAAGACGTATCTATGTTATCCTTAGAAGTATGGTTTATTTCTAGATGAACGACTGTATACAAGTTTTAACTTACTGTAAATAAAACGATATTATCGTTTGTGATAAACAAACAATTATGCGAAAGATTTCTTTATGAAGAAAGTGTATGTAATATTTTTTTAAAATCACTGCATACTTTTTTTATATTTAAAGCACCTTTCCAAACATTTGATGGAGTAGGATAAATTGCTAACATTATTATAGGCCACACGAAATATGAAAATATTCCCATCGAAGAAAAGACTGCAACAAGTTAATAACTGTGTGCACCCCCCATTGAGAGTCAATAGACGCAGACAAATCGTAAGGGTGAAAGACAATTCAGCGTATAAAATGGGGGAGTTTAAATTATTACCTAATGATATCAATCAAATGATAAAATCATTTAGCTGATGACCTACCTATTGAGAGAAAAATTGACAGAGGAGATACGATAAGGAATATGGTGAAACAATTTCTGACAAGAAGAAGCAGCAATAATGGCGAGTAAGGGCAAGTCAATGAAAGGAGGAAGATATTGGAGATGAGATAAACAAAGATACTTCATCCGAACTTCTATGGGACTTTGGTCATGATAGGACACTATATGAAGTTTGCCATGTATGTAAATTATGCAAAAAAAACATGACACATTTGTAATTAGTAGTGTAATTTTTGTGGGTATGATCTATGAATTACAAGTTTTTATTCTGAACCAGTTTTTCAATAATAATGTGATTCGGGGAATTTGTTTTTAATTTTAAATCACTTCTGTCCTTCATCTTCTTCACAAAAATGTGAATAAATATTTTTGAAATTACAATTAAAAAATTAATTCAACAATACTATGAGTTGTTAATTTTGTGTCATCAGAGAATGAACAAAACTTTAACTTGGAGGTATAGGAAAATAACTTCGAATTTGGTTTCTAACTTAGAAAAAAGCACACGTTGAAATTGTTTTAGATTTTTTCCTGACAGTCTATGTCTACCAGGAAAAGATTTTTTTGTTTTGATCAAAGCTTGGAATATCAAAATTAAATCTCCATAATTCATAATAAGCAATACGTGATGGAACCACTTCTGGCTAGATGGCTACTGTCATTCTACATATTAATTTATTTTGATTTTACATTTCGTGTTTCCATAGTGCAGTTTTTCACGGCAGTTTTTCACACAACTCAAACTCAGGAGAAAGAATCGAAATTGAAATGTAGTTACAATTTACTTTTTTAGCCATAAAAACAACTATAGCAAATATTTATATTTATATTTATGCAAATGCACCCTTGAAAGTCGCCATTTACCTAGTACCACAATAGCCACCAGAGTGCAGTCGTGTTTCTTGTTTTTTCGAAAAGCCTAAAAATGACACGATTTTACTTGCCTGCCATAAGATCAAATATGGGGGAGAAAACTCAAATGATCTCAGAAACTAGATACGAGGATGTATAATTTTTCTAGGGATTGTGATTATCAATAAGCCATTAAAATTTTATGTAAATCGGAATACAATGACGTTAAAGCTAAAATACCTTATGTATTTCTAATTTAAAAAAGATTCAAAAATAATAAAAGTCTGTTTCCGAAAGCCATGGACAATAACGATAATGTATATAATCCTCACAAATCTTTATTTACACCAAGAAGAAAGGTGGCTCTTTATCAAACGTTCATTAACAATTATCATTTTAATTAATTTTGTGCTGATAACCTCGTCGATGAGCGGCATTAATTAAACAACATTTAATTATAACTCTCAATTCAATAAGCGTCAACTCAATAAGATGTTGGTAGAAAAAATAAATTAAAAATGTTCACCCTTTTCCACTCCTTCACAGACAATGTACTATACTACTATGAAATATAAAGTTGGAACATACATAAGTATGTTCGGTGGAATCGAATCTGGGAACCGTAGGTCTGCCATAAGGTACTCAATCCAATACATACAAATTTGCATCGTACACCAAGAGAGGTGTTTACGCTTTAAATTATTATTATTATCAGTCCGCTGAACAAGTATACGACGGGAATACTATACAATAATAACTTTCTATCCATGTTAAAAGCGTGTAGTCCAATAACTCTATGCCAAAAGGTGGCAAGAATCCCCAAGTAGGTACCTCCAAGACTAGCGAGACATGTAACAACTAATTCTATTCATAGCTTGCACGAACTTCTTTTGTTTTATATCAGCAATGCTAAATCATTGAATTGTCCACCCATTACGTTGGCACGTTGACGCGTCAGATTTATAACTTTATTGAGGCAAACCGATGTATTTTTGTAATGTGAGTGATTTCTCTTCGTACTAAAGTAATCTCCGGAGCCTATACAATTTCCCAGGTACTTATTAAATATAAAATATCGTCAAAAAAGCAGAGAATCACAGCTAATCTGCGTGCCATTAAGATGGCGACGACAACAATGAGATGACATCACATGCAACCTATGAAAACGCAATCGATTTTTTAAATTATCAGTCTCAAACAATAAGACGAAGATATTTTCAATATAACCCCCTTATTCATATCCTGTTCATTTTAATTATTATCTATCATTCCAAAGGTAAGTAAACAAGAACTCAAATGCTTAAACACTGGGTAGGTGCAAACACCTGCACATTATGGGGAGGGGGGAGTAAGAGAGGGTGCAACAGCAATTAAACGATCGTCACATGGGCAATATTTTAACTGAGTCGACATAATAGCGAGAGATTTTAAAGCAATTGAAAATCAAAGCCAAAACGTAGAATGATTGTGAAGTATGACAGTTTTCCCCATGTTACACATTATACATAATTAGAGAGTTTGTGTAATTTGTATAGAAAAAATAAAAAATAATAGTTTTTCTTTACTAATTCTATCTTTATAAAAATGGTTATGGGGAATTACTGTTTAATCATTTCCCTCATTTTTAATTTCATCTCATGTATCATCATTTTTCCCTTCAAACTCCTTCACAAAAATCATATTTTTATTAAAAGGAAGAACCATTGGGGAGCGAACCCGGCACGCTTGGCCATATCCTAGCCAGCCAGGCACCTTGACCAATACACCAATCATCCTTCTTACACCATGAGAGGAAGAAGAAGAATTCTATTAAGAAGAAGAAGAACAGAAGAAGAATTTTATTTCAAACTTAAGTTGATGGCAAAACCATTTATTATATTTTCATAAGAAGAAGATTTTTATTTAATTTTAAGATGATGACAAAAACATTTATTTCATTTTCAAGAAGATTTTTATTTTTTAGATGATGACAAAACCATTTATTTCATTTCATAATAATAAGATTTTTATTTCATTTTTAATAAAGCATTTATTTTCATATCAAGAAAAAAATGTATTTTAAACTTAACATTAAGATGAGATTAAGATGATAGTTAGTACCCCCACATGGATAATCATTTTATTAACACCTGGTACAAACACCTGGTACTTAAGGGAGGGGGAGGAGGACGCAAAAGAGGGGAGCAAAGCAATTAAATGCAACTAAATTTCCCATAGAACGAGACGCTTATCCCATACTGTCATTTTACATCCACTTCAAGATCATTTTTTAAGATGCAATACCTATACGGGCCCATTAGCTCAGATGGTAAGAGCTGATCACGCAAGTGGCGTGGGTTGGCATGGGTCAATTTATTTTGTAAGATTTTTATTTAAACCATTTATTCTCATAAGATTTTTATAAGATGATGAAGGATTATAAGATCTTTATTTTGGATTATAAGATCTTTATTTCATAAGGGTAAGTATCGCATGACTCATAAAACACCTGGTACTAACACCTGCAACTTAGGGGAGGGGGAGGACACGCAAAATAGGGGAGCAAAGCAATTAAAAAAGCAATTAAATTTTCTATAAACCATATCCCAAAAGCCATATCGCCATTACATACTACTCACATATGAAATGAACAATTACTAAATTATTTTCAAAAATCATCACCCTTCACAATTTGGTTACTACTAATGAATAGCAGCGTATGGTCCTAAATAATTGCTTTAAATGATCTTTCATGAAGAATAGCAAAGGTTTCATTCCAATCAGTCAACCCAGTTCCGAGCTATGGCAACACTTCGGTTTTCAAAATGGCTGCTGAGCTTTCTGCAATGCCACATAGAATTTATTTCTATAAATGATGTGTATCATTTTAAGCTTTCTGAATATGTATTTATTGTATAGGAGGGAATTATAATAATTTATACATTTAATTGACGTCATTTCCGGTCTCATAAATAGGAAAATTCTATTTGTACTGTTCATATTCCATAAAGATGGCCTTCCGAATCGTTTAGCGCTAGTTTCATACCGATTTGTCTACCAGTTTTTGAGATATGACGTTACTTCCGGTTTAAAAATGGCGGCTGAAATCTCTGACCCCTTGAAGTATATTTTAATAAACATGATTACAATTTTATAAGCTGTCTCAAATAGTATATTTATTGCATCAAAATAAAAATTTGTGAGATTATTAAAATGTGTGACGTCATTTCCGGTTTATTTAGGTATGGGAAACTGCAAATATTATTGATGATAATACATAAAGTTGACCGTCTAAATTGTTTTGCGCTGGTTTCGTTGAAATCTATTTAGCCGTTATTGAGATATGATGTCACTTCCGGTTTCAAAATGGCGGCTTCCGGTTGATTTATAACAAGTCACATGAGACGTCAAAAGTACATACGTTACATAAATATCAAAATAATCGGATCAACCTTTGTTGCCAAAAAGCCAATCGATGTATTTCAAATTTCATTACGTCATTTCCGGTTTCTTTAACATAATGTTTAGCCTTTTGCTACTTATAATGCATATAGATGACCGTCTGAATCGTTTGGCGCAATTTTCGTTCCAATCGGTTCAGCCGTTGACGAGATATGACGTCACTTCCGGTTTCAAAATGGCGGCACAAAAAATTTATGGGGTAAAGATTAAATCAGACGCCAAAAGTGCACACGTGGTAAAAATGTGGGATCAATCGGTTCAGCCGTTTAGGCTGTGGCCTGTTTACCGGATTTGAATTCCAGGAGACTACTACTACTGAGATTATTATTATTATTATTATTATTATTTTTATTATTATGAAAACCGCCCTAAAACACTGTTTTCACGGCCCTCTAGCGTGCAAAGGGCGTAACCTATTGTTCCCAAATTTGGTATATGTTGTAGGGTGGGCCATAGCTCGAAATTAAGATATATCGCAACAATGTGAGATTTTCCAATTTTAAGATCCAGTAGGCCGAAAATACCACTTTGATGCTTACAGTAAAAGTGGGTTTGCTCCAGCCTTTTTAAATGAGTGTGTGCGCGCGCCGTACGACTTGGCTGGCGTGGAGCGGCCGCTCCACTAGATCTAGCGAATCCGTGATTATTCAGAACTTCCCCACTGCTCAATGTGAGTGAGACGACAAGAATAAGTGTAACACATTCAACATTTCTGCTTTTGTTGCCATCAAATTATATTTATTCCAAGAACTCGCTGATTACTTCTTGACGAAGGAATTAAAAAACAATTCTCTGCAACTTTGGAGCTTTTAACTTTGGAGCGTTTTCCTTGTAAATAAAATTAATTATTTTTTAAATAGCATCTATGTTATTTATCTATAATCTATAGATTAAAAAATTATGATAAATTAGATTAAAATAAGTCATTTTGCATTCTACTTTATTAGAATTGATGTTATGTGTAATTATTTATTTAGTTGTCTTTGTATAATTGGACCGTTCAGTAGCCGATAATGTAAAGTCAGTTCAGTTGTAGCTGAATCCAAAGCTGATTGAATAGATGAAAATGTAGGTTTCTGTTTAAAACTCCGTGCTTAGAATATCCTACTGAACCGGGGCTCGAACCCGCGACCTCTCACTTGCCGGACGAGAGCTCTACCAACTAAGCCACCCGGGCGGACGGACGATCGAATAGATTTGGAATAGGAACCAATGAAACAACAATTGAACAGGAATTTTCCTTCAAATCTAAACTCTTGATTATTTGAGTTGCTTATTGCATGAACTAATACACCTATACAGGGATAGATAACGCCGTATCAATTACATGCTAAACGACAGTCCCTATCCGTGTCCTGTTTTCAAATAAAATGCACAGAAATAAAACAAGGCCGACCACTGAAAGCCAAATATTATGAGATTTCTTGTCAAGTTGACACAATGCCTACACCAATATATTACCAAAACATGATTTATATAGGAGCGCCAATACAATATCGACTTAATTAAACCAGAAAAACCTTAATAAACAGCTTATGTACAGAGAAGAACCTGAACATGTCAACATGAAGGCGGGGTTTCAGATTCTTAAATATGGACGGAAAAATTGAATAGTTTCATTCTGATGTATTGTATTTCAAATGAATTACTTTCCTTTGGACAGGACACAAACTTTATTTTTTTATATTATAAATTGCACAATATTTCGGCCACTGTCTGCGGCCTTCTTCAAGTGTAGTGTAAGGAAAGTAATTCATTTAATATAATACCAAACTTATCAGGAAGAGGAAATTTAATCAGTATTGTATTTCATTCATTGTATTTCATTGTATTTCATTCACAGTATTGTCAGTTATTGAACGGCTGAATAAACAATTAAAGAAAAACACAATATAATCGACAAAAGCACGTAAAATATGTTCAAAACATTTTTGTACCAGCTGTTTCAATGAAGTGACTTTCAGAAGGCTGTGGTTTATATTACTTTTCCCGCAATCATGAATACTGCATGAAAACGGGTGTAGAAATGTTTAGAAGGCTAAGGTGAACCGGGTAGTTCAAATGAAGCGCAAAGTTATCTATCCCTATGTATAGGTGTATTAGTTCATGCTTATTGCTTATTTACTATTTGAGTTTCTGTTGCTGTGACTTCCTATTGGCTCCTGAACGGTCTAAATGATAGAATCTAGTCTCAAGTTAGATCTTGGTCTTTGTTTCAGTCAACTTCGACGACTTTCAGATCCTGCGCGCGATCGGCAAAGGGAGCTTCGGCAAAGTGAGTTCATTGCATTCCTTTGTTCTCGCTGTTATTGAGTGACGTCAGAAGTAGGAGAATTCCACGTGACTACTTGCCGTTTCTGTCGACACTTCATTTTATGTTTACCTATCGGTATTTTTTATTACTACATAATATTATACCTTTCTTTGGAATTTGATATTTAATTTTCATTTTCATGTGAATTTATTTTTTTATTTTTTCATCTTTTCTTTATTTTCGGCTTTGTTTTTGATTCACAAATGATTTCCTTATTTTCTTCACTTTCGGGTGATGTTTATATTAATTGTATATGGATTTTTTTTTATTATCATGGCAGTTTCTCACTAATATTAGTCTTTTTTTTTTTTATAAATAAATGCTATTCTTATTTTTTAAGCTATTTTAAATGATTATTTGATGTTTCTTGATTTAAGTTTGATATTTTATGTTTTTGATTTTACACGATATTTTGTAATTTTTTGATATACGATTATTTTTATGATTTATGATTATTTTCAATTGATTTGTTTTAAATTATACGTTTAATTTTTTTTCCAATGCGCACCTACACTGATATGTTTTGGTTATTCAGCTCGCCACGTTATGCGCACCTACGCTGATATGTTTTGGTTATTCAGCTCGCCACGTTATGCGCACCTACACTGATATGTTTTGGTTATTCAGCTCGCCACGTTATGCGCACCTACACTGATATGTTTTGGTTATTCAGCTCGCCACGTTATGCGCACCTACACTGATATGTTTTGGTTATTCAGCTCGCCACGTTATGCGCACCTACACTGATATGTTTTGGTTATTCAGCTCGCCACGTTATGCGCACCTACACTGATATGTTTTGGTTATTCAGCTCGCCACGTTATGCGCACCTACACTGATATGTTTTGGTTATTCAGCTCGCCACGTTATGCGCACCTACACTGATATGTTTTGGTTATTCAGCTCGCCACGTTATGCGCACCTACACTGATATGTTTTGGTTATTCAGCTCGCCACGTTATGCGCACCTACACTGATATGTTTTGGTTATTCAGCTCGCCACGTATGCGCACCTACACTGATATGTTTTGGTTATTCAGCTCGCCACGTTATGCGCACCTACACTGATATGTTTTGGTTATTCAGCTCGCCACGTTATGCGCACCTACACTGATATGTTTTGGTTATTCAGCTCGCCACGTTATGCGCACCTACACTGATATGTTTTGGTTATTCAGCTCGCCACGTTATGCGCACCTACACTGATATGTTTTGGTTATTCAGCTCGCCACGTTATGCGCACCTACACTGATATGTTTTGGTTATTCAGCTCGCCACGTTATGCGCACCTACACTGATATGTTTTGGTTATTCAGCTCGCCACGTTATGCGCACCTACACTAATATGTTTTGGTTATTCAGCTCGCCACGTTATGCGCACCTACACTGATATGTTTTGGTTATTCAGCTCGCCACGTTATGCGCACCTACACTGATATGTTTTGGTTATTCAGCTCGCCACGTTATGCGCACCTACACTGATATGTTTTGGTTATTCAGCTCGCCACGTTATGCGCACCTACACTGATATGTTTTGGTTATTCAGCTCGCCACGTTATGCGCACCTACACTGATATGTTTTGGTTAGTCAGCTCGCCACGTTATGCGCACCTACACTGATATGTTTTGGTTATTCAGCTCGCCACGTTATGCGCACCTACACTGATATGTTTTGGTTATTCAGCTCGCCACGTTATGCGCACCTACACTGATATGTTTTGGTTATTCAGCTCGCCACGTATGCGCACCTACACTGATATGTTTTGGTTATTCAGCTCGCCACGTATGCGCACCTACACTGATATGTTTTGGTTATTCAGCTCGCCACGTATGCGCACCTACACTGATATGTTTTGGTTATTCAGCTCGCCACGTATGCGCACCTACACTGATATGTTTTGGTTATTCAGCTCGCCACGTATGCGCACCTACACTGATATGTTTTGGTTATTCAGCTCGCCACGTTATGCGCACCTACACTGATATGTTTTTCGCCACGTTATGCAGTCATGATTTTGGGGTCACAAAAATCCAAGACTCTCAAAAATGTTTGCAACTGCATGAAGTAACCGAAGAGCTGACCTGGAGTGAATATACATATTATTAATATGTGTACTTATGTGTAGTTATGTGTACTTATGTGTAGTTATGTGTACTTATGTGTAGTTATGTGTACTTATGTGTAGTTATGTGTACTTATGTGGAGTTGTAAAAGTAAAAGTAAAGGAGGTTTGAACTTTCAATCTTATTACTACTAGGAAAACGCTCTTTGAAACGCGTTGATGAGCGAGCACGGATACGCGCAACACCTCGAACCGAAATTCTGCGAATATCGAAATTATCATTAAAAGCCAATAATTCTTGAATTTTTCGCAGACTTGTTTCAAAATCTCCAAATATCACTCAAATATTAGTCCCAATAACCATGCAAAGTTTTAAGTTAATCGATTGAACCTTTATAATTGAACTACGTTCCCAGTAAATATTAAAATATCACAGAATCTCTTTCAAAAAATATACCTGAGACCACTCATACGATATTAGTGTGTGTACACAATATCAGATCGATCTGTTGAACGGTCATTAATATAGTTTCATATGCGTTTAAAAGTTTTTGCTCAACTACCTTGGATTAGAACTGAAGAGTCAAAGTAGCCGTGATCAACATTTTCGAGAAATTTGACAGCCAACACGCAAAATGTCCGTAAAATGTCAGTTACTTTTGAATTTAAACACAGATTAGTCTGAAAGTAGTCAAAAATACAGATAATGTTGGTCCCAATGACTATGCAAAGTTTTAAGTAGATCAGTCATACGGTTCTAGTTTAAATTTCAAAAAACACATGAAATATTTTTTTAATTTTAACCAATGGGAGCATTTGGATGAAATTTTGTTTGATTGGGCAAAATGTTGGTCGTAATGACTTCTTAAAATTTCAAATTGAACGGACCAACCAATTGAAAGATAATTTTTTTTAAATTTGAACCAATCACAGGATCCCTTTCAAAAACGATCCCAGAGACCGCATAGATGACGTTAGTATGTGTGCAAAATTTCATATCGATTGGTTGTGCGGTTTGATCTGGGCAGTGCAGAAAAAAAAACAAAAACAACAAACACACAGAGAAAGTGCCATAAGAGTACCGTGGTGACGCTCGCTACGCTCGCTCAATAAGTACGGATCTCGCATTGAGTTGGTATTATTGAGGAGTGAAGAAGAAATACTGCTGATTTTACATCAACTTGTATCGAGGGGTATCAACTCAACAAGTCAGGGTACTTTTAAAAGAAGATAAAAAAATAAATGAGATGTAAATAAAAATAAAAAAATCTAGCATTATTATAAAAAAATTAAACAAATAAAAAAATCATATCAAAATAAAAAAAAAATAACGCAACAAAATTAAAAAAAAAAAAAGTATAAAAAAAATTCAAAAATATCGCAACGAAATAAAAAAATCAGAAAGAAAATAAAATCAAAGATAAATCAAAGATAGAAAAAAATGATATCATTATAAAAAAAACATGCAATTTTTTTTAAATATTTAAATTTTAAAATTTAAAATTTTTTAAAATTTAAAAAAATCGAAATATCTAAAGGAAATATAAAATCTAAAAAATCAAAAAATCAAAATAAATCTATATAATTGTTAATTAATTTAAAAAGTCACAAAAAAACCACAAAAAGACACGTTAAATATTTGAAAAAAATCATTCAAAAACAGATAAATTCAAAAATATAAAAATAAAAAATATATATACAAAAGAAATATAAAAAAGCAACTACAAAACTAAAAAAATCTAAAAAAAATCAAAAAAATTAAAAACAAAAATAAAAAAAAAAAATAAAAAAAATCAGGTGTACACTAAAATGTAAAGTTGTTATCAACACTGTGATGGAACTGTGATTTTAGGGTCTCCTGAGAGAAACACATTGTTAACATGGTGTAAACATTCATTGTTAACATTTTCTCTTTGATATTTCAATATCAAGTATAGCGGGCTTTTAGTTTAACTAATCAATTGAATTGATAGGGTTCTGGTATTACAAACGGAATCGAACGGGAATCGCACGGTTCGTCAGAGCGTTTTTTTGAAATGTTGTCTTCCCACTAAATAATTTTAAAAAAATCAGATAGTAACGACCCATTACGGCCTAAAAGACTAAATAATGCCGCACACTGGAATACTATGAACTCTGGTGCGACCTCAAAGTGTTAAATACGATTATTTTTCGTATTTTTCGATATGTTTTCGTATTTAACACTTTGAGGTCGTACCAGAGGTCATAATGAACTTCAGTGCGCGGCATTATTTAGTCTAGGCTGTTATGGGTCGTTACTATCTCTTTTTTTAAAATTATTAAGTGGGAAGACGACATTTCAAAACAAACGCTCTGACGAACCGTGCGATTCCCGTTCGCTTCCGTTTGCCTCTTAAATCCCCGAGAAACTCACACCACCCCATGGCGTCCACTTCCGAAACAATATGTAATATAATATATATATGACTAACATGGTTTTTTCTGATGACCTCAGAGAGGGTGATGATAATTAATACCAACTGCAAATTGAAAAGATTTGCCTACTGTGGGGATCGAACCCACGTCCCTGAATTGCCGGTCCAGTGCTCTAACCACTAAGCTAAGCAGGCTATTCAATATGCAGTGGTTTTGTTCCATATAAACTGTATATATATATATATATATATATTTGCATAAGTCCAAGATGTATATTTCAGTTTTGATGAAAGCTACTTGTCAGTCACTAGCATCAGGTACGTCATAAACTATGCAGGTCACGTGTGAAGGTAAAAGGTCACGCATATCGACGTCGTTACAATAAGGTAGAATTAAAGCAGAGCGAAGACTTGAAGAGATAGACCAGCCAGTGTTATCAACACTTTGGCCTGGAAACACACACACTCAAATACACAGCACCTCAAATTTCCTTTTTATATTAACATTTTTTTAATTATATTTTTATTATCGTCATTTTCACATGATTTATTTTTAATTTGATATGATTTTTGTTTGGTTTTTGGAATTCAAATTATTTCTTGGCTTACTTTAATTTTAACACATTTTTTTAATTTCACATGTTTATTAAAACATTTTTTTTTATTTGAGTTGATTTTTAAGGATATTTTATTTTTTATATTCGCGTAATGTTTTAATTTGTAAGTAGGTACCCTACAAGATACTTTTTAAAAATACCTCATCGACCAGACTTTTATCAGTTGTCTGCAAAGAACAATAATGATTGGCTTGTAATGACGTCACCACTGTATTCACTTGGCTCTCTTCTGACCTTTAATCTGAATCTTGGAGGATAATCCATTATTTCAGAGATGGACATTTTATACTCGACAACGAAATTCCAACCACATACGTTTCCTAAGTAGTAAACTAAGTTCAAGTTAGTTACAGAGTTAGTTACAATATTACTGAAGATAATTTAAGTGTTCTCGTAGTTTATGTGTGTTGATTGTACACTCCGGTTTACTTGTATTTTACCTTAAGGCCACTCTACCCTACGTCATAGTTCACAATGCAATGGCAATCACCAAAACCCAAGGAGAGCGCCATTTTGTTTTGAAGGGTCACTTTTCACTCGATATATTTCTCCAGTGTGACTAGATACAATAATGCGGGTTGAACTGAAGTGTTCATAAAAGTTCGCTCCTCAATGTTTCATATGACACTTTGTAATGACTGTAATGAAAATGCTTCCCTGAACCCAAATAGTGGTGGGCGAAATACGGCAAAACATCGACCACATGGCGCCTGTCAGACAACATTAAACTGGACAATACGAAATAAATAAACACATACCTGCAATTCTAGCTGACGAGTATTCCTTATTTTTACCACGTTTCTTCCTAGTATCAATTACACATCACGAAACATTGCCTTCTCGCCTGTGCCGTCACTCTATTTATTACGATTGAACACCATATTTAAATTTTGATTCCACTAAATTGTTCACGATATCAATATTGTCTGCATGCGCAAGTAAAAAATAGATTTCAGGAAAAGCTACTCTTCTAATTGTAATATAGGTTGTGAAATTCTATTATTTAATGTATATTATTCTTATGTGTACAGATATTATCCGAGTTGAAAAAAAACAATTGATGAAGTCACGGCCACCTGTATGTTGAATTTATGCTTCTTCAAAATTTGAATAGTACCGCCAACCTGACATAATGTATTCATACGCCATGACGTAAGGCTCAGATCAAAAATATTCAGTGAAATTTAAATATGGTGTTCAATCGTAATAAATAGTGACGGCACAGACGAGTTGGCGATGTTTCGTGATGTGTAATTGATACCAGGAAGAAGCGTGTTGAAAAAAGGAATACTCGTAAGCTAGAATTGCAGGTATGTGTTTATTTATTTCGTATTGTCCAGTTTAATGTTGTCTTACAGGCGCCATGTGGTCGATGTTTTGCCGTATTTCGCCCCTCACTATTTGGGTTCAGGGAAGCATTTTCATTACAGTCATTACAAAGTGTCATATGAAACATTGAGGAGCGAACTTTTATGAACACTTCCGTTCAACCCGCATTATTGTATCTAGTCACACTGGAGAAATATATTCGAGTGAAAAGTGACCCTTCAAAACAAAATGGCGCTCTCCTTGGGTTTTGGTGATTGCCATTGCATTGTGAACTATGACGTAGGGTAGAGTGGCCTTAAATAGGTAAATATTGGTTTTTGTATTTTGTTCGTTATTATCAATGATATTTGTGTAAAATTAAACGCTGCACGTGGAGCATTGGAGCATTCTTCATGAAATTATGCATTCAATTGAAACACAATGTTGAACCTCTATGCTTGCATAAAGTGTCGCTCTGATCGGTAAAGTAGGAACCCACTGTTTCTCTGTTCGCTGAGCTTGTGGTGTCTGACGATGGCAGACGGACAGAGCGAAGAAACAAGACAGTGACGCAGGCGCGTAGGAATATTATCCCTCCCCACCCCCCTTGAGCAGTCTCACTTCCATTTATGATAAAAGAAATCAAGATTAGCGGCCTAGAATCACTTACAAATTGTTTAAATTCTAAAAACACGCCCTGCGGGGCAACAATAAGATGTTCTTTGTTGTTATTTGAGCATCCCAGAAACACTGTTATAAGTTGGAATAAAACACCGTACGGGCAACAATTGAAGGGTCGTTTGGTTTAGTAGTTCGTGCATTTTAAGACTCACTTTTAAATTGTCAAATTTCACGCCCTGCGGGGCAAGAACTGGTAAGCTTATTGCCTAATTCAAAAGACCCCCCTCCGGATGTCGCAACGCCCCCATGATAAAAGCAGTTCCTACGCGCCTGCTGTGAAGCATCTCGATCAGTGGTTTTGTCACGCATTTGTCTAGAAAAGTGTCCCAAAATAAAACACGAGATATAACATAGCATTTGTTATAGAAACTAATTGAAACATACTATGTACTAGGGAAATGCTCAGTGTAACGCGTTGATGAGCGAGCACGGGTACGTGCAAATTCTTGAACCGGAAATGCGTACACAACGCACAGAAAACATATACATCCATATTGAATTGATTATGATATCAACTTAAAAATATAATATGCTTTTCATCAAAACTTTAAAATAGCATCTAAGCGATTGGTTCATTAAGCAAATCAGAATCAATTCAATTGGCACTGGAAAACATTCATTTCGATACTTCATTACTGACAGATATTAAAAATGGCAAAAAGTTCATACGTTCTTAACTGATTGGGATGAAATTTTGTAAAATAAGGGACAATATTGGTCTTAATGATCATGCAAAATATGAGTTTGATCAGATTTATCGAAGACCAGTTTCATTTTTCAACCTACCATCAGGAGATGTTTATTTAAATTTAAGCCAATTCATGGATTTCAAAAAAATTTTGTGTCTGCAAACAGAAAAGGTTGTGTTTACATGTGTGCAAAATTTCAGCTCGATCGAAGAAAAACTCTGACCTGTATACAGTCAGGTAACAGAAAAAAATAGAAAAAAAAACAGAGGTCCGTGCCAAAAGAGCCAAAAGGAGACGCTCGCTTCGCTCGCTCAATTATAAAATTCGTTCCTTACTAGGAAAACGCTCAGTGTAACGCGTTGATGAGCGAGCACGGGTACGTGCAAATTCTCGAACCGGAAATGCGTACACAACGCACAGAAAACATATACATCCTTATTGAATTGATCATGACATCAACTTAAAAGTATATGCTTTTCATCGAAACTTTAAAATAGCATCTAAGCACCTGGTTCATAAAGCAAATCAGAATCAATTCAATTGGCACTGGAAAACATTCATTTCGATACTTCATTACTGACAGATATTAAAAATGTCAATAAGTTCATACGTTCTCAACTGATTGGGATGAAATTTTGTAAAATAAGAGACAATATTAATCATGCAAAATATGAGTTTGATCAGAATTATCCAAGACCGTTTTAATTTTTCAGCCTATCAGGAGATATTTATTTAAATTTTAACCAATGAATTGATTTCAAAAAAAATTATGGTATGAAAACAGAGAAGGTTGGTTTTACATGTATGCAAAATTTCAGCCCGATCAAAGAAAAACTCTGACCTATATAGCCAAAATATGAGTTTGATCAGATTTATCGAAGACCAGTTTTATTTTTCAATCTACCATCAGGAGATGTTTATTTAAATTTTAGCCAATGAATGGATTTCAAAAAGATTTGGGGTCTGCAAACAGAAAAGGTTGTCGTCACATGTGTGTAAAATTTCAGCTCGATCGAAGAAAAACTCTGACCTGTATACAGTCAGCGGAAAAAAAAAGAAAAACAGAGTCCGTGCCAAAAGAGCCAAAAGGAGACTCTTGCTTCGACCGCTTAATCAATTCAATATGGATGTATTATGTTTTCTGTGCGTTGTGTATGCATTTCCGGTTCGAGAATTTGCACGTACCCGTGCTCGCTCATCAACGCGTTACACTGAGCGTTTTTCTAGTTTTAACTTTTCTATTATTATTTTTATTTTTTTATTGGTTCGTATTACTAGGAAAACGCTCAGTGAAACGCGTTGATGAGCGAGCACGGATACGCGCAAATTCTCGAACCGGAAATGCGTACACAACGCACAGAAAACATACATCCATATTGAATTGATTATGATATCAACTTAAAAGTGTATGCTTTTCATCGAAACTTTAAAATAGCATCTAAGCACCTGGTTCATGAAGCAAATCAGAATCAATTTTCAATTGGCACTGGAAAACATTCATTTCGATACTTCATTACTGACAGATATTAAAAATGTCAATAACTTCATACGTTCTTTAGGTGGCTGGATCGATCGATTTTCTGAAGTATTGGAGAGCTTTCACTAATTTATTAAGTGTAAAAAAATCACGTTTATAAATTCTTTTAGCACATAATTTACGTGTATAATATACTGGGTAGTTGAAATAGACAACATTTAAATGGTATTTATACGTTATCTTATTATTTAGAGCAGTATTACTGCCCCAAAGAAGTTAGTTTTGATTTGGATATTGAAGAATTATCTAAAATTTTAACAATACGGTACAATATGGCAACATCGTACTTTGAAAATTTTGATTTGTGTGGAGTCATGATGGCTGAGGTTGCTGAGCTTACACCTAGAGTTTACTTTCATGAAAAGTCAAGGTATCTTTAGTAGGCATTTAGTGCCTTCTAACTACCTTGAGCACTCCCATGTTGCCAAAAGTATTTTGACTTGATTCGCAATTTGAATTGAATCGCCTATAACTTTTTATTTAGCACACGATGATATTGGTTTATATTTTTTTAATGAAAGTAAATAGAACAAAGATTCTTTCTTATATAGGTTTTTTTGAAAATCCAACGAGTTAATTAATTAGAATCTTCATTTGTAGCAAATGTTTGAAACCTGCCATAAGATAACATGGGGAAAATACTGCTTTCTTATTCGCCTATCTCGAAAACTAGACACGGGAAGTATTTTATTTTTTGAAGTGTTGTTTAGTGGATACCGATGAGTGAGTACAGCAAAATTGAACACTATCTGAAAAAATTGTCGATCGACCCAACCACCTTAACTGATTGGGATGAAATTTTGTAAAATAAGAGACAATATTGGTCTTAATGATCATGCAAAATATGAGTTTGATCAGAATTATCGAAGACCGTTTTCATTTTTCAGCCTATCAGGAGTTATTTATTTAAATTTTAACCAATGAATGGATTTCAAAAAAAAATATGGAGAAGGTTGGTTTTACATGTGTACAACATTCAGCTCGATCAAAGAAAAACACTGACCTGTATAGCCAAAATATGAGTTTGATCAGATTTATCGAAGACCAGTTTCATTTTTCAACCTACCATCAGGAGATGTTTATTTAAATTTTAACCAATCAATTTTTTTAAAAACAATTAGGGGTCAGCAAACAGAAAAGTTTGTCTCCACATGTGTGCAAAATTTCAGCTCGATCGAAGAAAAACTCTGACCTGTATAGCGTCAGTAAACGGAAAAAAAACAAAAAAAAAACAGAGGTCCGTGCCAAAAGAACCAAAAGGAGACGCTCGCTTCGCTCGCTCAATTAGCAAAGATATGTTCAGTGGTTTATTCACACTTAGCTTGTCTTGGTAACAACTTTCAGAACTAAATAAAATGTATACCTCTACATATTGTTTCTTATTCAATGCTATACAATATTATTTCATATCAAAATGATGACGCTACAATTGTTGTTTATGTATCGGTGAATGTTTGGTCAAGGGAACTGTCCCATGGGCAATGTCGACATGACATGGTGCACCTCATGTATTAGTGACATCCCAGCACATTGCTGATAATATGTCAACCATTGGTTTGTCGCTGGACTTCCGTGGGGAGAGGACGATAAATCCGCCGCCGTATGAGCTGTAGATTGCGTGTGGGATTGGTATGGCGCCAAAATCAAACTTTCCGAGTACGCAATGCTATTTTAATGGCGGGATAGAGTTGTCAGATCTGTGTTTGTTTTCTTATACTAGGAAAACGCTCTGGGTAACGCGTTGATGAGCGAGCACGGATACGCGCAACACCTCGAACCGAAATTATGTCTATCGAAAATGTCATTAAAAGCCAATAATTCTTGAATTTCGTCACATACTTGTATAAATATCTTCAAAATCTCCAAAAATATTGGTCCCAATTACCTTGCTAAGTTTTAAATTGATCGATATGGACACTTTCTCTGTTTTTTTTTGTGTGTGTTTGTGTGTTTGGACCGACGGCACAGGCCACAATTTTCTTCCGATCGAGCTGAAATTTTGCACACATACTAATATCATTCTACCTTAATCGTGTATAATTTTTGAGAGATGCCCTCCGATTGGTTAAAAAAATTGAATATCTCCTGATTGGTCGAAAATCAAAATGTTCCGATTAAGTTCATATTTTGCATGGACATTAAGACTACCATTTTCTCTTATTTTACAAGCTGTTTTCAGCTCAATCATTAGAAAACTGATCGACTTATTGACATTTTTCAATATTTACAACTGTCAGACTTGATGGAAACTGTTCTCAGTTTCAAAGAAAACATATTATTCTAGTTGTATTATTACAATTTATAAGGGATGTATAATTATGTATGTGTGTACCTACATAGGTATTTTTTAATTTTTTAATATGGATCGTGTTTCACAGTTATGTTAGAAGCAACGTTTCGACTAGATAGCATATAATATAACATCTAATATTTGACACACTTCCAGCCCAATCGGTCAAAAAATTACAGACTTATTTTATTAAGTGTTTTGAATATCTGTTCACAGAGATTGATGGAGAAGTACCTATCGAATTCATGGTACATTGGCCTGTTATAAAAAATTTCCAGAACGTTTATGGAAAGTTGCTATGAAAATCAGTAATAATGTATAGTTAGTTATCTTTGATTGAATGGATCGTGCTCGATTGGCGATGTTGCGCGTGTCGGTGCTCGCTCATCAACGCGTTACACAGAGCGTTTTCCAAGTGAATAAAAATGCAACTATTTGCAACTTTATTTGGAAAAAGGGGATGCTATTACCGATTATCATTACAATTATAAGATATTATTGCTATCTTATAGCGATCAGGTCAGTGGCAGCCCTGAACAATTCAATCAATTGATCTGACATTTTGCACACAAATTAATGTCAGAGCAGCGGTCTCTTGTATTATTTATTTTAGCAAATCCCCTGATTGGTTGAAAAGTTGAAGGTAAAGTGATGTCTGAAACTATTACTGAAACTGCACTACCTACTCTGAAAAATTAAAGTTTATTATACTCCACTTTACCTATGGCTAAAATCTGAAATAGAAACTCTGGCTGCATTTGGGCCTTACTTGATGATTTGGGTAAATATCAGAATACGGAAGAAAATAGGGATATAAAACATTGAATTTTGTATAAGCTATTGGAAAATTCTCTAAAAAAATTACAATGCATGGGCTCATGTAAGGAACATAAATCAGTAGTCAGCAGGAATTGGTTTTCATACCATGCTAATGTCAACCATGGCAATGCCAAAACTGAGGTTAAAGCAGGCTCACACCTAGATAGAAATTGAATGGTTCCGAAAGCCAAGACAAAAGTATTTCACTTTAAATATCATGATACAGAAGTTCTCGTTAATTTCTCAGAGCGAACTTCAGGAGACGTTCAATGTAACAAGTTGTAGAAAAATAAACAAACATACATACCAATCCAGTTATGTGTGTTAGAATGTATGTTATGTTAGAATAGATCCTTTTTTTAACACTTCGACCATAATAGATAATATTGCTACAAACATTAAACACAATTTTACTGTAAAAGTAATAAAAAACACTCCGTGTAAAAAAACAGCCAAGTCTCTTCAACTAAAAAAAATTATGAAATCTAAAAAATTCTGCACTGAAAAGTAGTGATATCAAAAAATGGGCCAAGTCAAAAATTTATTTGAAAATCAAAAAATACTTGGCGCATCGTGTATACATAGTTTAGAAGTATAGACCAGATAGAAAATATACATCAAATATACATAATACATATAGTATACCTATAATGCCCTAAAAAAAACGATGCGCCAAGTATTTTTTGATTTTCAAATAAATTTTTGACTTGGCCCATTTTTTGATATCACTACTTTTCAGTGCAGAATTTTTCTAGATTTCATAATTTTTTTTAGTTGAAGAGACTTGGCTGATTTTTTTACACGGAGTGTTTTTTATAGGGATATCACTCCGTTTTTTAGTTTATTCATAGAACTTGTGACGTCATATTGATTGAACAATTACTAAATCCTTTAAAAAAAGTCGCCATTGACAATTGGTTAACTAATGAAAATCTGCGTATGGTACTATATATTTGCTTTAAATGATCTTTCATGAAGAATAGCAAAGGTTTCATTCCTATCAGTCAACCGAGTTCCGAGATATGGAAACACTTCGGTTTTCAAAATAGCTGCTGAACTTACTGCACTGCCACATAGAATGTACCCATAAAAAAACACTCCGTGTAAAAATACCAGCCAAGTCTCTTCAACTATAAAAAATAGAAGAAATCTAAAAATTCAGCACTGAAATGTAGTGATATCAAAAAATGAGCCAAGTCAAAACTTAATTTTAAAAACCAAAATATACTTGGCGCATCGAGTATATAAATAGTATAGAAGCATATGCCAAAAATCAAATGTACCAAAATATATAAAATATACCTATAATGCCCTTAAAAACGATGCGCCAAGTATATTTTGGTTTTTAAAATTAAGTTTTGACTTGGCTCATTTTTTGATATCACTACATTTCAGTGCTGAATTTTTAGATTTCTTCTATTTTTTATAGTTGAAGAGACTTGGCTGGTATTTTTACACGGAGTGTTTTTTATGGGGATATCACTTATTTTTTTAGTTTATTTACACAACTTGTAACACACATCGGAGCAACAATGACTAAATACTTTTAAAAAATACGCCATTTCCGAATTGGTTAATACGAAATATTGTGTTTGGTGCTCAATATACCTAAGCTTAAAGTGATATTCCATGAAGAATTGCGAAAGATTCGTTCCAATCAGTCCAGCCGTTTTCGAGATATGGTATCACTTCCGGTTTTCAAAATGGCGACTGAAATAACTGCCACCTATAATTTGTTTCTATTAATGTTATGTATCATTATAAGCCTTCTGAATATGTAGTTATTGTAGTAAGAGGTCATTAAAATCTAGTTCTTCATTTTCATGACGTCATTTCCGGTTTTGGTAATAGTACATCTCTACTTTAACTATTGATATTCCATAAAGATGACCGTCTGAATCATTTGGCGCTGGTTTAATTCCTAACGGTCTAGCCGTTTTCGAGATATGACGTGACTTCCGGTTTCAAAATGGCGGCTTCCTGTTGGTTTTATAAAAAGGCACCTCAGACGCCAAAAGTGCACATGTGGTGAAAATTTCAGATCGATCGGCTCAGCCGTTAAGGCAGTGGCGGTGATTGCGGTGTTTCCTGATATCATCATCATCATCATCATCAGATCAAGATAGGTTTTAAAAGGGGTGTAATTTCACGTTTTTCACGGCCCTCTAGCTCGCAAACGGCATAACATATTGTTCCCTAATTTGGTATATGTAGTGGGGTGGGCCATAGCTCGAAATTAAGATATATCGCAACAATGTGAGATTTT
The DNA here is from genome assembly GCA_934045905.1 of Leuctra nigra. Classification (NCBI taxonomy): domain Eukaryota; kingdom Metazoa; phylum Arthropoda; class Insecta; order Plecoptera; family Leuctridae; genus Leuctra; species Leuctra nigra. Next base: position 32,735,193 of record OW203767.1, on the reverse strand, counting down.
CCAATTTTAAGATCCAGTAGGCCGAAAATGCCATGTTGTTGCTTACAGTAAAAGTGGTTGGTCTGCTCCTCAGTTTATAATGCATTTAAGGTTTGTTGAGTGAGTGTGAGTGTACGGTACGACTTGGCTGGGTGGAGCGACCTCTCCACTAGATATCTATAAATGATGTGTATCATTTTAAGCTTTCTTAATATGTATTTATTATATAGGAGGGGATTATAATATTTTTTTAAATTTGAATGACGTCATTTCCGGTCTCATAAATAGGAAAATTCTAGTTTGACTGTTCCTATTCCATAGAGATGACCTTCCGAATCGTTTGGCGGTAGTTTCATACCGATCAGTCAACCAATTTTCAAGATATGACGTTACTTCCGGTTTCAAAATGGCTGCTGAAATCACTCACCCCTTGAATTATAATTTAAACATGATTACATTTTATTATAAGCTGTCTCAAATAGTATATTTATTGAATCAAAATGTAAATTTGTGAGATTTTAAAAATGTGTGACGTCATTTCCGGTTTCGATATGGGAAACTGCAAATATTTTTGATGATATTACATAAAGTTGACCGTCTCAATTGCTTAGCGCTGGTTTTGTTCAAATCTATTTAGCCGTTATTGAGATATGATGTCACTTCCGGTTTCAAAATGGCGGCTTCCGGTTGGTTTTATAATAAGTCAAATGAGATATCAAAAGTACATACGTTACAAAAATATCAAGATAATCGGATCAATCTTTGTTGCCGAAAAGCCAATCGATGTATTTCAAATTTTATGATGTCATTTCCGGTTTCATTAACATAATGTATAGTCTTTTGCTACTGATAATTCATATAGTTGACCGTCTGAATCGTTTGGCGCAAATTTCGTTCTGATCGGTTTAACCGTTGAGGAGATATGACGTCACTTCCGGTTTCAAAATGGCGGCACAAAAAATTCATGGGGTGAAGGTTAAATCAGACGCCAAAAGTGCACACGTGGTAAAAATGTGAGATCAATCGGTTCGGCCGTTTTAGTAGGGGAGCAAATGTCATTCCGCTCGATTGGAGTGCCGAAATTGATTTTTTCATAATTATCGATTGTTTACATCATTCTTAATATTACCTGACGTGCCTTCAATTTTTTTGGTAGCCATCTTGGAAAATATGGCGGAAAACGAACGAAAAACGTAAATTTTACAAATTATTTAATTGTTGGTAGAGGAAATATTGAAAAATTATGAAATAATTCACTAAAACTAACTCAAATATAGTGACTTGAAAAAAAAATACGCCGTAAACAAAATTTTTTAAAAATTTAAAAAAAAAATTAAGTTTTTTTCTAAAAAAACGTATTTTTTTTTAAAACGCATATTGTTCAAAATGAAATTGTCTACAAATTTTAATTCTACATATTTTAGTCTAAGTCTACGCGTTTCATAATAAATTGAGAGCAAAAAAACACAGAAACGTGATTGGTCAATTCCAACAATGAAAAAATAAAATTCGTTCACGGCGTATTTTTTTTTCAAGTCCCCATATTTGAGTTAGTTTTAGTGAATTATTTCATAATTTTTCAACCTTCACTCTACCAACAATTAAATAATTTGTAAAATGAACGTTTTCCGCCATATTTTCCAAGATGGCCACCCAAAAAATTGAAGGCACGTCAGGTAATATTAAGAATTATGTAAACAATCGATAATTATGAAAAAATCAATTTCGGCACTCCAATCGAGCGGAAAGCATTTTTTCTACATTTGAACCTGCACTATTTAGGCTGTGGCCTGTTTACCGGATTTGAATTCCAGGAGACTACTACTACTACTAGTGAGGGCTGTTAGCACATACATTTGCCAAAATAGAGCAAAATGTGATACTAATTTTTCCTTTGGCAGTCTTATAGGAAATTTTCCGCTCTTTCATAATTTCGATATCCTCAAAAAATCGGGCGGCCATTTTGGGCCCCAGGGCTGTCCAAAGTGCCAAAAAGTGTGTATTTCAGTGAAATTATAAAACTTTTGTAAATTTATTGTTCTTGTATAATAAACGATGTGTCAGGAACGTAAGATAAAAAAATAAAAGTTCTAGGCCTAACGAAAGTTGTATTTATTCAAGAAATTAAAGATGTCGGCGAGTAAGCTCTAAAATAGCCGCCATTTTCAGGGAATTCGTGTTTCAAGGTTGCAGTTGCTTATGTATGTTCATATTATGGACTTTTAACTTAAAAATCTATGGGTCACGAAATTTACCCTTTGGGGGGTGGGGGGTGGAGTCCTAAAGGTTTCGATGTGTATACAATAGCCCACACTAGCTAGATAAAAATGGTTCCTTGCACATACTAAAGAAAATGTGATCTCTTCAAAAAAAAAAACGAGAACTCAAAATAATGCCGCCATCTTGGATAAAAAGAGCTTATATTTCTTTTTTTGTCAATTTCAGTACGTTCTCCATACAATACGAAAAAGTTAATTTGACATAAAATATAGCACTAATTTTAATAAAGACATTTGTAATTTGCATATTCTATGTATCTCCAACCGTTCTCCCTAAAACTTCATTTGTGTGTTGATAAAATGTCACAAGATAGGGATTTTAACATGTAATTTTAGTTCAGGAGGCGGTGACTCAATACCTTTGCAGTGAACAAGGGATGAGCAAAGTAGCCAATTTATCATCATTTTTCAACTGCTGTGCGCAAAATAACGAAATATAAACGCGTCTCATCCAAGATGGCGGCATAATTTTGGGATGTCGTGATTTTTTTCGAACAGAGCACAGTTTTATTAGTGTGTGCAAGAAATTATTAGTCTCTATCTACTATGGATTATTTTACACACATCGAAACCTTTAGGTCTCCACCCCCCACCCCCCAAAGGGTTAATTTCGCGATCCATCGATTTTTAAGTTAAATGTCCATAATATGAACATACATAAGCAACTGCAACCTTGAAACACGAATTCCCTGAAAATGGCGGCTATTTTAGAGCTTACTCGCCGACATCTTTAATTTCTTGAATAAATACAACGTTCGTTAGAATTAGAATTTTTATTTTTTTATCGTTCGTTCCTGACACATTGTTTATTATACAAGAACAATAAATTTACAAAAGTTTTATAATTTCACTGAAATACACACTTTTTGGCACTTTGGACAGCCCTGGGGCCCAAAATGGCCGCCCGATTTTTTGAGGATATCGAAATTATGAAAGAGCGGAAAATTTCCTATAAGACTGCCAAAGGAAAAATTTCTATCACATTTTGCACTATTTTTGTGCTTACATCCCTCACTATACTACTACTACTGAGATTATTATTATTATTATTATTATGAAAACCGCCCTAAAACACGGTTTTCTCAGCCCTCTAGCTCGCAAAGGGCGTAACCTATTGTTCCCAAATTTGGTATATGTTGTAGGGTGGGCCATAGCTCGAAATTGAGATATTTTCCAACAATGTGAGATTCCCCAATTTTAAGATCCAGTAGGCCGAAAATGCTTCTTTGATGCCTACAGTAAAAGTGGGTTTGCTCCAGCCTTTATATGAGAGTGTGCGCGCGCCGTACGACTTGGCTGGCGTGGAGCGACCGCTCCACTAGATGAGAGTAACTTGTCAGATCATTTTGCGCAATTAATATCTGTGAATGTTTCACCAACTGTCAGTAAAACAAAATGGATTCAGAAACGACAGTTCAAAACGAATGACATTATTGAATTCAATAGTATTTTATCTCATACAAATTGGGATACAGTTTTTTTCTGCCTGTAATGTAAATGATAAATATAATGCTTTTGAGTCCAATTTTTTGGGAAGTTTCAATCAGTGCTTTCCAAGAAAAACTATTCGTGTAAACAATAGGTACATGTCTCAATCCTGGATTACTCTAGGTATAAAAACATCTAGATTAAACTTGAAATCTTTGTTTACTTTAAAAAATCATTTTAAGAACACTTTCATATCTGAGTATTACAAAAGGTATAAGAAATATTATAACAAAATTATAATAGCAGCAAAAAGGCACAGAATCAATGTTGAAATTAATAAAAGTGACAATAAATCCAAGACCACTTGGAATATGATAAATAAACATACCAACAAAGGTACATGCCAAGCAGAGAGTAAACCTATTTCTATTACAGGTGTCAATGGAAATGGAAATGTTATAAATGATCCTACGCTGGTGGCAGAAGAGTTTAATTTGTACTTTTCGACTATTGCTGATAAACTAACTCATAATATTAATGTAAATGAAACTGATCTTACAAATAATCTTGAAAACACCAACGTTGGGAACTGTAACTCTATGTATTTCTTTCCAACTAGTGCTGCTGATATTGTTAGAATAGTGAGGGCCTTAAAAACAAATGTTCGTGTGGTGTCGACGACATTTCAGTTTCTTTGATAAAGAAATCCATTACATACCTAGCTGAGCCACTAAGTCACATTATAATGAATGCATTGCAGAAGGTGTGTTTCCATCCAAACTTAAAATTGCTAAAATCATTCCCTTATACAAGAAAAATTACAAGCGTCAGTAAGGAAATTATCGTCCTATTTCTCTTTTGCCGGCATTTTCCAAAATTTTCGAGAAAATTATGTGTCAAAATATATCTTCCTATTTAGACAAGTTTAACATCCTGTCGGAACACCAAAATGGATTCCGACAAAATAGATCAACTAGTTCTACCATTCACAACTTTTTACAATTAATAACTGATGCTCTGGATAATCATGAACACCATATTGGGTTTTTTTGTGATCTAACCAAGGCTTTTGACTGTGTTGATCATAACATTCTTCTGATTAAACTATAAAGCATTATGGTTTCAACCAAAGATGAGAATAATATTGAACGTTCAACCGAAGATGAGAATAATATTGAACGTTCGTACTTGTCAAATCCTGCTGAAATCACTTGCGGTGTGCCCCAAGGCTCGATTCTAGGCCCACTATTGTTTATAATTTTTATTAATGACTTGCCGTTTAACATTAAAAAAATGCTGAATTATTCGCCGATGACAGCAGCTTACTTATTAAGGACACTACTTTCGACAAACTTATAGTTAGTGCTGAAAAAACTATTTCGGATACAAGTGGCTCAAAACTAATAAATTGATTCTGAATTCAGAGAAAACTAATTTTATACAATTTCACACAATCCAGAAAAGTAAGAGTTTGCAAAGGGTTACAAATGTATGTAATAAAAATGATATGAGTGTAATATTTCCTGTTCATCATACAAAATTTCTGGGTTTGATCCTAGATGAAAATCTTAACTGGTCTCTACACTGTAAAAATCTTTCAAGTAAACTAAATTCTGCGTGTTTTGCTATCAGAATCATAAAAGCACTTTCGGACTTAAAAAGCAGCGAATTTAGTTTATCACTCATACTTTGAATCACACCTACGCTACGGCATTGAATTTTGGGGCATGTCTTCTAATTATAATACAAATAAGTTGTTTGTTATTCAAAAACGAGCTCTTCGAGCAATGTGTGGGGTTAGAGCTATGAACAATATTCTACCGCATTGCAGAGAGCTCTTTCAAAAGCACAACATTTTAACCTTCTACAGTCTGTATCTGCTGGAAGCAATTACACTAGTTAAAAGAAATCTAGCATCACAAGTTTTAAGTAATTCTATCCACAACCATGACACCCGCAATAAGCACAATATTCATGTTAAGGGTTATAATCTGTCACTATGTCAAAAGAACTCAACCTATATCAATACCAAATTCTATAATAAACTTCCAAACAGACTAAAATATATTGCTAATACCAAAATCTTTAAATTTGAACTCAAAACGCTATTAACAAATAGAGCTTACTATTCTATTAATGAATTTATGGAAGATAATATTTTGTAATACTGGGTGATAGGTTAAGTTCTTGCATTTCATTATGCTGTTAATATAATAGTTGGTGCAGATATTATTAGTTTCTAGTTAAATTCGTATTTTAATTTGTAGTCTGACTCAGCTCTGTTCATGTACCCACATTGTCTAGAGCATTGTTTTTTTTTGTATCAAATCTTCTTTATGTATTTTACTGACTTGCTATTGCATATATTTTCCAAACACTTTTTCTTATAAAAGTCTATGTGTACATTTTTGTATTCTTGGAAATAAAACGATATTATTATTATTATTATTATACAACACCTCAGACGGCACTTTCAAATTGTACCTATAGGTACTTTAAAAAAAAACTTGGACATTCCACTATATTTGAAAATGTATAACTTCCTGGTAATGTCACAAACAGTGGGGTCAGGGTAAATGAGACCCAAATATCAACATAGGAACATAAATTTATTTATAATCATACACATAATAAAAATATTACAAATTAATTGAGCGAGCGTAGCGAGCGTCACCACGGTACTCTTATGGCACTTTCTCTGTGTGTTTGTTTGTTTTGAATTTGTTTTTTTGTCTGCACTGCCCAGGCCAAACCGCACAACCAATCGATCTGAAATTTTGCACACACACTATAACGTAATCTATGCGGTCTCTGGGATCGTTTTTGAAAGGGATCCTGTGATTGGTTCAAATTTAAAAATATATGTATTTCGATTGGTTGGTCCGATCAATTTGAAAATTTGACAAGTCAATACGACCAACATTGTCCCCAATCTTACAAAGTTTCAGCCAAATCCTTTTATTGGTTAAAATTTAAACCCATTTTTCATTTATTTTATTTTATTTAAACTAGAACCGTTTGACCGATCAACTTAAAACTTTGCATGGTCGTTGGGACCAACATTATCTGTTTTTTGAAAATTTTCAGACTAATCTGTGTTTAAATCCAAAAGTTATTGACAGTTACCGGACATTTTGCGTGTTGGCTGTCAAATTTCTCCGAATTTCATATTTCACGGCAACTTCGACTCTTCAGTCCAAGGTAAGAGCAGAAACTTTCAAACGTATAATATGAAACTGATATGACCGTTCAACAGATCGATCTCAGTATATTATGTCTATGATCTAATAATATTATGTACACACACTTGGGTGGTCCCAGCCTCACAGGTATATTTTTTTAACGAGATCATGTGAATTTTGAAAATTAACAAGGAACCGTTTGACCGATCAACTTAAAACTTTGCATGGTCATTGGGAAATATTTTAGGAATTTTTTGAGATTTTCATACAAGTCTGTGACGAAAGTTAAGAATGATTGGCTTCAATGACATTTTCGATAGACATAATCCCAGAAAAAAACACTCCGTGTAAAAAAGGGAGCCAAGTCTCTTTACTTTAAAAAAAATCAACACCGAAAAGGAGTGATATCAAAAAAGGAGCCAAGTCAATGACATTTCCAAATATTTAATCGAATTTTTGAAATAAAAGTATAAACACCGAGAAATACTTTACAAAAGGACTTGGCGCATCGTTTTTTTAAAGACATCATTCTATACTAAAAGTGGCAAGAAATTTACAAGTAGGTACATTTTCCTCCTTCTATTAGAGCCAGAATCTGTGATCAAGCTACTGTTAGTAATAGCTATATTATAGTTTTGTCAATGGCGATAGTAGAAATATTTCATGCTGTAATAGATAAGTAATATAAGAGTGGAAGAATTAAATAACAATTGGAAGTGTGCTCATACATATTCTTCTCTTTTAATATAATGATATTAGAAGGGTATCTTTTCATAATTTGATCTTGACTGAAGAAAATCATGAAACGTTGTCAAATAATTACTAACTATCTTTGGAAAACTATTATATATTTTTGAAGTGTCAAGTGCATAAAGTAAAATTTTTAATAGAAATGCAATGTGACTTTGTACTTTGTAAAATGTTTTGTTATAAAATGTGGATTAATAGTAATGTATTTCATGATGAGAAGATTTAACGCATGAGACTTAATTATGTTGACCACGAAACAATATTACGAGATAACTAACTATTGTGTATTTATAGAAAACATAGGCAACAAGTTTCATCGCGTACGTACATATTCAAATAGAAAATATTTTACAGTAGGTATGTCTAATATGTAATTGAAAGATGTTTCCCTATTATTCTAAAAATTCTAAATGACGGTTGTATATAAATGCTTATCAATAGAAAAATGTCTTTAAAAAAACGATGCGCAAGTCCTTTTGTAAAGTATTTCTCGGTGTTTATACTTTTATTTCAAAAATACGATTAAATATTTGGAAATGTCATTGACTTGGCTCCTTTTTTGATATCACTCCTTTTCGGTGTTGATTTTTTTTAAAGTAAAGAGACTTGGCTGCCTTTTTTACACGGAGTGTTTTTTTTCTGGGATATCACTTCTTTTGTTAGTTTATTCATACAGCTTGTAGCACATGTCCGAGCAAAGACTAATTTCTTTAAAAAAAAATACGCCTCAACGGATTTGGTTACTAAGAAAAGTTGCGTTTGGTATAAGCTTAAAATGATTATCCAAGAAGAATAGTTTCGTTACAATGTAATAATGTCGTCTTGAATTCATAATTATAAGTCCTACATAATTGCATACTTTGGTTGCAATCGGTACAGACGTTTTCGATATATGACCTCACTTCCGATTTTAAGAATGGCGGCCGAAAATAATGTCATCTTTAATTCATATTTATAAGTCCTACACATTTCCAAAATTTGGTTGCAATCGGTACAGCCGATTTTGATATATGACGTCACTTCCGGTTTTAACAATGGCGGCCAAAAAAATGTCGTCTTTAATCCATAATTACAAGTCCTACATATTTCCAAAATTTGGTTGCAATCGGTACAGCCGTTTTCGAAATATGATGTCACTTCCGGTTTTAACAATGGTGGCCGAAAATAATGTCGTATTTTATTCATAAATTTTAGTCCTACATATTTCCAAAATTTGGTTGCAATCGGTACAGCCGTTTTCGATATATGACGGCACTTCCGGTTTTAGCAATGGCGGCCGAATATAATATCGTCTATAATTCATAATTATTAGTCCCACTTAATTATAAAATTTGGTTGCAATCGGTACATCCGTTTTCGATATATGACGTCACTTCCAGTTTTAACAATGGCGGCCGAAAATAATGTCCTCTTGAATTCATAATTATTAGTCCGACACAAATCCACAATTTGGTTGCAATCGGTACAGCCGTTTTCGATATATGACGTCACTTCCGGTATTAGAAAATGGCGGCCGAGAACACTGCAACCTTGAATTTATAAAAATTAACAATGTATGTTTACTAAATATCTATTTAATAGGACAAAGTGGTGAATTTAGTGTAAATTAGCATATTAATGACGTCATTTAGCATAGTTATGACGTAATTTCCGGTACAGGTAATAAGAAAACATTCTGGTTTTATCTAGTTGATACCTCATGCATGACCTTCTGAATTCATTAACGCTAATTTCCGTCAAATCTGACATACCGTTTTCAATATATGACGTCACTTCCGGTTTCATTTAGTGGTTCCTGCCGCCATTTCCGGTACCGTTAATTTGGTTATCCGTATTCCATTTGATTTTTCAAATAGATTGCAGAATGAATACACAGGAGCAAGTTCAGTTGCACACAGGCGTTTTCGATATATGACGTCACTTCCGGTTTCAGGAATGGCGGCCGAGTACACTGCAACCTTGAATTTATCATTTGTATTGTCTATGTTACAATGTAAGGTAATTATGTATGTATTTTAAGTGTAATTTGTTGAAATAAGTTAAATATTGCGGGTTTATGACGTCACTTCCGGTTTATAAAATAAGAAAATAATTTATTTATTATTGATACTTCATATAGATGACCATCTAAATCGAATGGCGCTAATTTCGTTCTAATCGGTCCAGACGTTTTGGAGATATGACGTCACTTTCGGTTTAAAAATGGCGGCACAAAAAATTTACTAGAGCCAAGGTATCGTCAGACGCCAAAAGTGCATATGTGGTAAAAATTTCAGGTCGATCGGTTTAGCCGTTTAGGCTGTGGCGGTGACAGCAACGTTCTCAGGAATCAGAATCATCATCATCATCATCATCATCATTAGTACAGTCAGTTAGATCAATTTTAGGTCACAATTAGGGGTTTGATGATAAACTTGTAAAAATTTTACCATATACTCAGTTAAACTAGCTTATCAACATAGGCTACGGTGCATATCGAATTTTTTCATATTTGGGGGGGTAGGGGGGGTCAAAATTTTGCTTTAAATATTAGAATAAAAATGGCGGAGTTGGTGATAGCATCTCAAAACTTTCACAAAATCCTCATTAAACTCATCTTATAATAATGTGCATTTGTGCATGAAAATATTCTCATTATTTTGGGGTGGAGGGGGGGGGGTGGACGATATTTTTAATTGTTGGCATAAACACTAGGGGTTTGATGATAAATTTGTAAAAATGTCACCATATACTCAGCAAAAGTAGCTTATCAACATAGGCTACGGTGCATATCAAATTTGTTCATATTTGGGGGGGTAAGGGGGGTCAAATTTTTATTATCAATATTAAAATAAAAATGGCGGAGTTGGTAATAGCAACTCAAAACATTCACAAAATCCTCATTAAACTTATCTTATAATAATGTTCCTTTGTGCATGAAAATATTCTCATTATTTTGGGGTGGAGGGGGGGTGGACGATATTTTTAATTGTTGGCATAAACACTAGGGGTTTGATGATAAATTTGTAAAAATGTCACCATATACTCAGCAAAAGTAGCCTATCAACATAGGCTACGGTGCATATCAAATTTGTTCATATTTGGGGGGGTAAGGGGGGTCAAATTTTTATTATCAATATTAAAATAAAAATGGCGGAGTTGGTAATAGCAACTCAAAACATTCACAAAATCCTCATTTAACTTATCTTATAATAATGTTCCTTTGTGCATGAAAATATTTTCATTATTTTTGGGGGGACGGGGGGTAGACGATATTTTTAATTGTTGGCATACAAATTAGGGGTTTAATGATAAACCCGTAAAATTTTTACCCCATACTCAGCAAAACAACCTCATTAACATAGGCTACGGTGCATATCGAATTTTTTCATATTTGGGGGGGTAGGGGGGGTCAAAATTTTGCTTTCAATATTAGAATAAAAATGGCGGAGTTGGTGATAGCATGTCAAAACTTTCACAAAATCCTCATTAAACTCATCTTATAATAATGGGTCATTTTGAATGAAATTTTTTTCAATAATTAAGGGGGGGAGGGGGGTAGACGATATTTTTAATTGTTGGTATAAACATTAGGGGTTTGAAGATAAACCTCTAAAAATTTCACCATATACTCAGAAAAACTAGCTAACCAACATAGGCTACGGTGCATATCAAATTTTTACATATTTGGGGGGGTAGGGGGGGGGTAAACTTTTTATTTTTAATATAAGAATAAAAATGGCGGAGTTGGTAATAGCAACTCAAAACATTCACAAAATCCTCATTTAACTTATCTTATAATAATGTTCCTTTGTGCATGAAAATATTTTCATTATTTTTGGGGGGACGGGGGGTAGACGATATTTTTAATTGTTGGCATACAAATTAGGGGTTTAATGATAAACCCGTAAAATTTTTACCCCATACTCAGCAAAACAAGCTCATTAACATAGGCTACGGTGCATATCGAATTTTTTCATATTTGGGGGGGTAGGGGGGGTCAAAATTTTGATTTTCAATATTAGAATAAAAATGTCGGAGTTAATGATAGAAATCTATAAAGTTTACAAAATACTCTATATACTCATCTTATAATAATGGGTCATTTTGAATGAAATTTTTTTCAATAATTTAGGGGGGGAGGGGGGGAGACGATATTTTTAATTGTTGGTATAAACATTAGGGGTTTGAAGATAAACCTCTAAAAATTTCACCATATACTCAGAAAAACTAGCTCATTAACATAGGATACGGTGCATATCAATTTTTTTCATATTTGGGGCGTAATGGGGGTTACATTTTTATTTTCGTTGTTGCAATAAAAATGGCGGAAACCTTAAAAAAAAATCCTGCACAAGGGTCGATTATTATAAGATGAGGTAACGAGTGTTTTGTAAAAATTGTATTGTAATACAACACAAGCCGTGCGAGACCCGAGCCTCACATTGCGTTGCGGGATGTTTCACGAGGTGTCATGGAGATATCAGCCCGCTACTTGTTGAATATCACCCACTGTGTACTCAGACAGACAGTCACGTGTAACAACACAAGCCGTGCGAGACCCGAGCCTCACATTGCGTTGCGGGATGTTTCACGAGGTGTCATGGAGATATCAGCCGGCTTCTTGTTGAATAACACCCACTGTGTACTCAGACAGACAGTTACGTGTAACAACACAAGCCGTGCGAGACCCGAGCCTCAAATTGCGTTGCGGGATGTTTCACGAGGTGTCATGGAGATAACAGCCCGCTACTTGTTGAATAACACCCACTGTGTACTCAGACAGACAGTCACGTGTAACAACACAAGCCGTGCGAGACCCGAGCCTCACATTGCGTTGCGGGATGTTTCACGAGGTGTCATGGAGATATCAGCCCGCTACTTGTTGAATAACACCCACTGTGTACTCAGACAGACAGTCACGTGTAACAACACAAGCCGTGCGAGACCCGAGCCTCACATTGCGTTGCGGGATGTTTCACGAGGTGTCATGGAGATATCAGCCCGCTACTTGTTGAATAACACCCACTGTGTACTCAGACAGACAGTCACGTGTAACAACACAAGCCGTGCGAGACCCGAGCCTCACATTGCGTTGCGGGATGTTTCACGAGGTGTCATGGAGATATCAGCCCGCTACTTGTTGAATATCACCCACTGTGTACTCAGACAGACAGTCACGTGTAACAACACAAGCCGTGCGAGACCCGAGCCTCACATTGCGTTGCGGGATGTTTCACGAGGTGTCATGGAGATATCAGCCCGCTACTTGTTGAATAACACCCACTGTGTACTCAGACAGACAGTCACGTGTAACAACACAAGCCGTGCGAGACCCGAGCCTCACATTGCGTTGCGGGATGTTTCACGAGGTGTCATGGAGATATCAGCCCGCTACTTGTTGAATAACACCCACTGTGTACTCAGACAGACAGTCACGTGTAACAACACAAGCCGTGCGAGACCCGAGCCTCACATTGCGTTGCGGGATGTTTCACGAGGTGTCATGGAGATATCAGCCCGCTACTTGTTGAATAACACCCACTGTGTACTCAGACAGACAGTCACGTGTAACAACACAAGCCGTGCGAGACCCGAGCCTCACATTGCGTTGCGGGATGTTTCACGAGGTGTCATGGAGATAACAGCCCGCTACTTGTTGAATAACACCCACTGTGTACTCAGACAGACAGTCACGTGTAACAACACAAGCCGTGCGAGACCCGAGCCTCACATTGCGTTGCGGGATGTTTCACGAGGTGTCATGGAGATATCAGCCCGCTACTTGTTGAATAACACCCACTGTGTACTCAGACAGACAGTCACGTGTAACAACACAAGCCGTGCGAGACCCGAGCCTCACATTGCGTTGCGGGATGTTTCACGAGGTGTCATGGAGATAACAGCCCGCTACTTGTTGAATAACACCCACTGTGTACTCAGACAGACAGTCACGTGTAACAACACAAGCCGTGCGAGACCCGAGCCTCACATTGCGTTGCGGGATGTTTCACGAGGTGTCATGGAGATATCAGCCCGCTACTTGTTGAATAACACCCACTGTGTACTCAGACAGACAGTCACGTGTAACAACACAAGCCGTGCGAGACCCGAGCCTCACATTGCGTTGCGGGATGTTTTACGAGGTGTCATGGAGATATCAGCCCGCTACTTGTTGAATAACACCCACTGTGTACTCAGACAGACAGTCACGTGTAACAACACAAGCCGTGCGAGACCCGAGCCTCACATTGCGTTGCGGGATGTTTCACGAGGTGTCATGGAGATATCAGCCCGCTACTTGTTGAATAACACCCACTGTGTACTCAGACAGACAGTCACGTGTAACAACACAAGCCGTGCGAGACCCGAGCCTCACATTGCGTTGCGGGATGTTTCACGAGGTGTCATGGAGATATCAGCCCGCTACTTGTTGAATAACACCCACTGTGTACTCAGACAGACAGTTACGTGTAACAACACAAGCCGTGCGAGACTTGAGCCTCACATTGCGTTGCGGGATGTTTCACGAGGTGTCATGGAGATAACAGCCCGCTACTTGTTGAATAACACCCACTGTGTACTCAGACAGACAGTCACGTGTAACAACACAAGCCGTGCGAGACCCGAGCCTCACATTGCGTTGCGGGATGTTTCACGAGGTGTCATGGAGATATCAGCCCGCTACTTGTTGAATAACACCCACTGTGTACTCAGACAGACAGTCACGTGTAACAACACAAGCCGTGCGAGACCCGAGCCTCACATTGCGTTGCGGGATGTTTCACGAGGTGTCGTGGAGATATCGGCCCGCTACTTGTTGAATATCACCCACTGTGTACTCAGACAGACAGTCACGTGTAACAACACAAGCCGTGCGAGACCCGAGCCTCACATTACGTTGCGGGATGTTTCACGAGGTGTCATGGAGATATCAGCCCGCTACTTGTTGAATAACACCCACTGTGTACTCAGACAGACAGTCACGTGTAACAACACAAGCCGTGCGAGACCCGAGCCTCACATTGCGTTGCGGGATGTTTCACGAGGTGTCATGGAGATATCAGCCCGCTACTTGTTGAATAACACCCACTGTGTACTCAGACAGACAGTCACGTGTAACAACACAAGCCGTGCGAGACCCGAGCCTCACATTGCGTTGCGGGATGTTTCACGAGGTGTCATGGAGATAACAGCCCGCTACTTGTTGAATAACACCCACTGTGTACTCAGACAGACAGTCACGTGTAACAACACAAGCCGTGCGAGACCCGAGCCTCACATTGCGTTGCGGGATGTTTCACGAGGTGTCATGGAGATATCAGCCCGCTACTTGTTGAATAACACCCACTGTGTACTCAGACAGACAGTCACGTGTAACAACACAAGCCGTGCGAGACCCGAGCCTCACATTGCGTTGCGGGATGTTTCACGAGGTGTCATGGAGATAACAGCCCGCTACTTGTTGAATAACACCCACTGTGTACTCAGACAGACAGTCACGTGTAACAACACAAGCCGTGCGAGACCCGAGCCTCACATTGCGTTGCGGGATGTTTCACGAGGTGTCATGGAGATATCAGCCCGCTACTTGTTGAATAACACCCACTCTGTACTCAGACAGACAGTCACGTGTAACAACACAAGCCGTGCGAGACCCGAGCCTCACATTGCGTTGCGGGATGTTTCACGAGGTGTCATGGAGATATCAGCCCGCTACTTGTTGAATAACACCCACTGTGTACTCAGACAGACAGTCACGTGTAACAACACAAGCCGTGCGAGACCCGAGCCTCACATTGCGTTGCGGGATGTTTCACGAGGTGTCATGGAGATATCAGCCCGCTACTTGTTGAATAACACCCACTGTGTACTCAGACAGACAGCCACGTGTAACAACACAAGCCGTGCGAGACCCGAGCCTCACATTGCGTTGCGGGATGTTTCACGAGGTGTCATGGAGATAACAGCCCGCTACTTGTTGAATATCACCCACTGTGTACTCAGACAGACAGCCACGTGTAACAACACAAGCCGTGCGAGACCCGAGCCTCACATTGCGTTGCGGGATGTTTCACGAGGTGTCATGGAGATATCAGCCCGCTACTTGTTGAATAACACCCACTGTGTACTCAGACAGACAGTCACGTGTAACAACACAAGCCGTGCGAGACCCGAGCCTCACATTGCGTTGCGGGATGTTTCACGAGGTGTCATGGAGATATCAGCCCGCTACTTGTTGAATAACACCCACTGTGTACTCAGACAGACAGTCACGTGTAACAACACAAGCCGTGCGAGACCCGAGCCTCACATTGCGTTGCGGGATGTTTCACGAGGTGTCATGGAGATATCAGCCCGCTACTCGTTGAATAACACCCACTGTGTACTCAGACAGACAGTTACGTGTAACAACACAAGCCGTGCGAGACCCGAGCCTCACATTGCGTTGCGGGATGTTTCACGAGGTGTCATGGAGATATCAGCCCGCTACTTGTTGAATAACACCCACTGTGTACTCAGACAGACAGTCACGTGTAACAACACAAGCCGTGCGAGACTTGAGCCTCACATTGCGTTGCGGGATGTTTCACGAGGTGTCATGGAGATATCAGCCCGCTACTTGTTGAATAACACCCACTCTGTACTCAGACAGACAGTCACGTGTAACAACACAAGCCGTGCGAGACCCGAGCCTCACATTGCGTTGCGGGATGTTTCACGAGGTGTCATGGAGATATCAGCCCGCTACTTGTTGAATAACACCCACTGTGTACTCAGACAGACAGTCACGTGTAACAACACAAGCCGTGCGAGACCCGAGCCTCACATTGCGTTGCGGGATGTTTCACGAGGTGTCATGGAGATATCAGCCCGCTACTTGTTGAATAACACCCACTGTGTACTCAGACAGACAGTCACGTGTAACAACACAAGCCGTGCGAGACCCGAGCCTCACATTGCGTTGCGGGATGTTTCACGAGGTGTCATGGAGATATCAGCCCGCTACTTGTTGAATAACACCCACTGTGTACTCAGACAGACAGTTACGTGTAACAACACAAGCCGTGCGAGACCCGAGCCTCACATTGCGTTGCGGGATGTTTCACGAGGTGTCATGGAGATATCAGCCCGCTACTCGTTGAATAACACCCACTGTGTACTCAGACAGACAGTCACGTGTAACAACACAAGCCGTGCGAGACCCGAGCCTCACATTGCGTTGCGGGATGTTTCACGAGGTGTCATGGAGATATCAGCCCGCTACTTGTTGAATAACACCCACTGTGTACTCAGACAGACAGTCACGTGTAACAACACAAGCCGTGCGAGACCCGAGCCTCACATTGCGTTGCGGGATGTTTCACGAGGTGTCATGGAGATATCAGCCCGCTACTCGTTGAATAACACCCACTGTGTACTCAGACAGACAGTCACGTGTAACAACACAAGCCGTGCGAGACCCGAGCCTCACATTGCGTTGCGGGATGTTTCACGAGGTGTCATGGAGATATCAGCCCGCTACTCGTTGAATAACACCCACTGTGTACTCAGACAGACAGTTACGTGTAACAACACAAGCCGTGCGAGACCCGAGCCTCACATTGCGTTGCGGGATGTTTCACGAGGTGTCATGGAGATATCAGCCCGCTACTTGTTGAATAACACCCACTGTGTACTCAGACAGACAGTCACGTGTAACAACACAAGCCGTGCGAGACCCGAGCCTCACATTGCGTTGCGGGATGTTTCACGAGGTGTCATGGAGATATCAGCCCGCTACTTGTTGAATAACACCCACTGTGTACTCAGACAGACAGTCACGTGTAACAACACAAGCCGTGCGAGACCCGAGCCTCACATTGCGTTGCGGGATGTTTCACGAGGTGTTATGGAGATATCAGCCCGCTACTTGTTGAATAACACCCACTGTGTACTCAGACAGACAGTTACGTGTAACAACACAAGCCGTGCGAGACCCGAGCCTCACATTGCGTTGCGGGATGTTTCACGAGGTGTCATGGAGATATCAGCCCGCTACTTGTTGAATAACACCCACTGTGTACTCAGACAGACAGTCACGTGTAACAACACAAGCCGTGCGAGACCCGAGCCTCACATTGCGTTGCGGGATGTTTCACGAGGTGTCATGGAGATATCAGCCCGCTACTTGTTGAATAACACCCACTGTGTACTCAGACAGACAGTCACGTGTAACAACACAAGCCGTGCGAGACCCGAGCCTCACATTGCGTTGCGGGATGTTTCACGAGGTGTCATGGAGATAACAGCCCGCTACTTGTTGAATAACACCCACTGTGTACTCAGACAGACAGTCACGTGTAACAACACAAGCCGTGCGAGACCCGAGCCTCACATTGCGTTGCGGGATGTTTCACTAGGTGTCATGGACATAACAGCCCGCTACTTGTTGAATAACACCCACTGTGTACTCAGACAGACAGTCACGTGTAACAACACAAGCCGTGCGAGACCCGAGCCTCACATTGCGTTGCGGGATGTTTCACGAGGTGTCATGGAGATATCAGCCCGCTACTTGTTGAATAACACCCACTGTGTACTCAGACAGACAGTCACGTGTAACAACACAAGCCGTGCGAGACCCGAGCCTCACATTGCGTTGCGGGATGTTTCACGAGGTGTCATGGAGATATCAGCCCGCTACTTGTTGAATAACACCCACTGTGTACTCAGACAGACAGTCACGTGTAACAACACAAGCCGTGCGAGACCCGAGCCTCACATTGCGTTGCGGGATGTTTCACGAGGTGTCATGGAGATATCAGCCCGCTACTTGTTGAATAACACCCACTGTGTACTCAGACAGACAGTCACGTGTAACAACACAAGCCGTGCGAGACCCGAGCCTCACATTGCGTTGCGGGATGTTTCACGAGGTGTCATGGAGATATCAGCCCGCTACTTGTTGAATAACACCCACTGTGTACTCAGACAGACAGTCACGTGTAACAACACAAGCCGTGCGAGACCCGAGCCTCACATTGCGTTGCGGGATGTTTCACGAGGTGTCATGGAGATATCAGCCCGCTACTTGTTGAATATCACCCACTGTGTACTCAGACAGACAGTCACGTGTAACAACACAAGCCGTGCGAGACCCGAGCCTCACATTGCGTTGCGGGATGTTTCACGAGGTGTCATGGAGATAACAGCCCGCTACTTGTTGAATAACACCCACTGTGTACTCAGACAGACAGTCACGTGTAACAACACAAGCCGTGCGAGACCCGAGCCTCACATTGCGTTGCGGGATGTTTCACTAGGTGTCATGGACATAACAGCCCGCTACTTGTTGAATAACACCCACTGTGTACTCAGACAGACAGTCACGTGTAACAACACAAGCCGTGCGAGACCCGAGCCTCACATTGCGTTGCGGGATGTTTCACGAGGTGTCATGGAGATATCAGCCCGCTACTTGTTGAATAACACCCACTGTGTACTCAGACAGACAGCCACGTGTAACAACACAAGCCGTGCGAGACCCGAGCCTCACATTGCGTTGCGGGATGTTTCACGAGGTGTCATGGAGATAACAGCCCGCTACTTGTTGAATATCACCCACTGTGTACTCAGACAGACAGTCACGTGTAACAACACAAGCCGTGCGAGACCCGAGCCTCACATTGCGTTGCGGGATGTTTCACGAGGTGTCATGGAGATATCAGCCCGCTACTTGTTGAATAACACCCACTGTGTACTCAGACAGACAGTCACGTGTAACAACACAAGCCGTGCGAGACCCGAGCCTCACATTGCGTTGCGGGATGTTTCACGAGGTGTCATGGAGATATCAGCCCGCTACTTGTTGAATAACACCCACTGTGTACTCAGACAGACAGTCACGTGTAACAACACAAGCCGTGCGAGACCCGAGCCTCACATTGCGTTGCGGGATGTTTCACGAGGTGTCATGGAGATATCAGCCCGCTACTTGTTGAATAACACCCACTGTGTACTCAGACAGACAGTCACGTGTAACAACACAAGCCGTGCGAGACCCGAGCCTCACATTGCGTTGCGGGATGTTTCACGAGGTGTCATGGAGATATCAGCCCGCTACTTGTTGAATAACACCCACTGTGTACTCAGACAGACAGTTACGTGTAACAACACAAGCCGTGCGAGACCCGAGCCTCACATTGCGTTGCGGGATGTTTCACGAGGTGTCATGGAGATATCAGCCCGCTACTTGTTGAATAACACCCACTGTGTACTCAGACAGACAGTCACGTGTAACAACACAAGCCGTGCGAGACCCGAGCCTCACATTGCGTTGCGGGATGTTTCACGAGGTGTCATGGAGATATCAGCCCGCTACTTGTTGAATAACACCCACTGTGTACTCAGACAGACAGTCACGTGTAACAACACAAGCCGTGCGAGACCCGAGCCTCACATTGCGTTGCGGGATGTTTCACGAGGTGTCATGGAGATATCAGCCCGCTACTTGTTGAATAACACCCACTGTGTACTCAGACAGACAGTCACGTGTAACAACACAAGCCGTGCGAGACCCGAGCCTCACATTGCGTTGCGGGATGTTTCACGAGGTGTCATGGAGATATCAGCCCGCTACTTGTTGAATAACACCCACTGTGTACTCAGACAGACAGTCACGTGTAACAACACAAGCCGTGCGAGACCCGAGCCTCACATTGCGTTGCGGGATGTTTCACGAGGTGTCATGGAGATATCAGCCCGCTACTTGTTGAATAACACCCACTGTGTACTCAGACAGACAGTCACGTGTAACAACACAAGCCGTGCGAGACCCGAGCCTCACATTGCGTTGCGGGATGTTTCACGAGGTGTCATGGAGATATCAGCCCGCTACTTGTTGAATAACACCCACTGTGTACTCAGACAGACAGTCACGTGTAACAACACAAGCCGTGCGAGACCCGAGCCTCACATTGCGTTGCGGGATGTTTCACGAGGTGTCATGGAGATATCAGCCCGCTACTTGTTGAATAACACCCACTGTGTACTCAGACAGACAGTCACGTGTAACAACACAAGCCGTGCGAGACCCGAGCCTCACATTGCGTTGCGGGATGTTTCACGAGGTGTCATGGAGATATCAGCCCGCTACTTGTTGAATAACACCCACTGTGTACTCAGACAGACAGTCACGTGTAACAACACAAGCCGTGCGAGACCCGAGCCTCACATTGCGTTGCGGGATGTTTCACGAGGTGTCATGGAGATATCAGCCCGCTACTTGTTGAATAACACCCACTGTGTACTCAGACAGACAGTCACGTGTAACAACACAAGCCGTGCGAGACCCGAGCCTCACATTGCGTTGCGGGATGTTTCACGAGGTGTCATGGAGATATCAGCCCGCTACTTGTTGAATAACACCCACTGTGTACTCAGACAGACAGTCACGTGTAACAACACAAGCCGTGCGAGACCCGAGCCTCACATTGCGTTGCGGGATGTTTCACGAGGTGTCATGGAGATATCAGCCCGCTACTCGTTGAATAACACCCACTGTGTACTCAGACAGACAGCCACGTGTAACAACACAAGCCGTGCGAGACCCGAGCCTCACATTGCGTTGCGGGATGTTTCACGAGGTGTCATGGAGATATCAGCCCGCTACTTGTTGAATAACACCCACTGTGTACTCAGACAGACAGTCACGTGTAACAACACAAGCCGTGCGAGACCCGAGTCTCACATTGCGTTGCGGGATGTTTCACGAGGTATCATGGAGATAACAGCCCGCTACTTGTTGAATAACACCCACTGTGTACTCAGACAGACAGTCACGTGTAACAACACAAGCCGTGCGAGACCCGAGCCTCACATTGCGTTGCGGGATGTTTCACGAGGTGTCATGGAGATATCAGCCCGCTACTTGTTGAATAACACCCACTGTGTACTCAGACAGACAGTCACGTGTAACAACACAAGCCGTGCGAGACTTGAGCCTCACATTGCGTTGCGGGATGTTTCACGAGGTGTCATGGAGATATCAGCCCGCTACTTGTTGAATAACACCCACTGTGTACTCAGACAGACAGTCACGTGTAACAACACAAGCCGTGCGAGACCCGAGCCTCACATTGCGTTGCGGGATGTTTCACGAGGTGTCATGGAGATATCAGCCCGCTACTTGTTGAATATCACCCACTGTGTACTCAGACAGACAGTCACGTGTAACAACACAAGCCGTGCGAGACCCGAGCCTCACATTGCGTTGCGGGATGTTTCACGAGGTGTCATGGAGATATCAGCCCGCTACTTGTTGAATAACACCCACTGTGTACTCAGACAGACAGTCACGTGTAACAACACAAGCCGTGCGAGACCCGAGCCTCACATTGCGTTGCGGGATGTTTCACGAGGTGTCATGGAGATATCAGCCCGCTACTTGTTGAATAACACCCACTGTGTACTCAGACAGACAGTCACGTGTAACAACACAAGCCGTGCGAGACCCGAGCCTCACATTGCGTTGCGGGATGTTTCACGAGGTGTCATGGAGATATCAGCCCGCTACTTGTTGAATAACACCCACTGTGTACTCAGACAGACAGTCACGTGTAACAACACAAGCCGTGCGAGACCCGAGCCTCACATTGCGTTGCGGGATGTTTCACGAGGTGTCATGGACATAACAGCCCGCTACTTGTTGAATAACACCCACTGTGTACTCAGACAGACAGTCACGTGTAACAACACAAGCCGTGCGAGACCCGAGCCTCACATTGCGTTGCGGGATGTTTCACGAGGTGTCATGGAGATATCAGCCCGCTACTTGTTGAATAACACCCACTGTGTACTCAGACAGACAGTCACGTGTAACAACACAAGCCGTGCGAGACCCGAGCCTCACATTGCGTT
Organism: Leuctra nigra; assembly: GCA_934045905.1. Taxonomy (NCBI): domain Eukaryota; kingdom Metazoa; phylum Arthropoda; class Insecta; order Plecoptera; family Leuctridae; genus Leuctra; species Leuctra nigra. Next base: position 32,712,695 of record OW203767.1, on the reverse strand, counting down.
GCGGGATGTTTCACGAGGTGTCATGGAGATATCAGCCCGCTACTCGTTGAATAACACCCACTGTGTACTCAGACAGACAGTCACGTGTAACAACACAAGCCGTGCGAGACCCGAGCCTCACATTGCGTTGCGGGATGTTTCACGAGGTGTCATGGAGATATCAGCCCGCTACTTGTTGAATAACACCCACTGTGTACTCAGACAGACAGTCACGTGTAACAACACAAGCCGTGCGAGACCCGAGCCTCACATTGCGTTGCGGGATGTTTCACGAGGTGTCATGGAGATATCAGCCCGCTACTTGTTGAATAACACCCACTGTGTACTCAGACAGACAGTCACGTGTAACAACACAAGCCGTGCGAGACCCGAGCCTCACATTGCGTTGCGGGATGTTTCACGAGGTGTCATGGAGATATCAGCCCGCTACTTGTTGAATAACACCCACTGTGTACTCAGACAGACAGTCACGTGTAACAACACAAGCCGTGCGAGACCCGAGCCTCACATTGCGTTGCGGGATGTTTCACGAGGTGTCATGGAGATAACAGCTCGCTACTTGTTGAATAACACCCACTGTGTACTCAGACAGACAGTCACGTGTATAAACACAAGCCGTGCGAGACCCGAGCCTCACATTGCGTTGCGGGATGTTTCACGAGGTGTTATGGAGATATCAGCCCGCTACTTGTTGAATAACACCCACTGTGTACTCAGACAGACAGTCACGTGTAACAACACAAGCCGTGCGAGACCCGAGCCTCACATTGCGTTGCGGGATGTTTCACGAGGTGTCATGGAGATATCAGCCCGCTACTTGTTAAATAACACCCACTGTGTACTCAGACAGACAGTCACGTGTAACAACACAAGCCGTGCGAGACCCGAGCCTCACATTGCGTTGCGGGATGTTTCACGAGGTGTCATGGAGATATCAGCCCGCTACTTGTTGAATAACACCCACTGTGTACTCAGACAGACAGTCAAGTGTAACAACACAAGCCGTGCGAGACCCGAGCCTCACATTGCGTTGCGGGATGTTTCACGAGGTGTCATGGAGATATCAGCCCGCTACTTGTTGAATAACACCCACTGTGTACTCAGACAGACAGTCACGTGTAACAACACAAGCCGTGCGAGACCCGAGCCTCACATTGCGTTGCGGGATGTTTCACGAGGTGTCATGGAGATATCAGCCCGCTACTTGTTGAATAACACCCACTGTGTACTCAGACAGACAGTCACGTGTAACAACACAAGCCGTGCGAGACCCGAGCCTCACATTGCGTTGCGGGATGTTTCACGAGGTGTCATGGAGATATCAGCCCGCTACTTGTTGAATAACACCCACTGTGTACTCAGACAGACAGTCACGTGTAACAACACAAGCCGTGCGAGACCCGAGCCTCACATTGCGTTGCGGGATGTTTCACGAGGTGTCATGGAGATAACAGCCCGCTACTTGTTGAATAACACCCACTGTGTACTCAGACAGACAGTCACGTGTAACAACACAAGCCGTGCGAGACCCGAGCCTCACATTGCGTTGCGGGATGTTTCACGAGGTGTCATGGAGATATCAGCCCGCTACTTGTTGAATAACACCCACTGTGTACTCAGACAGACAGTCACGTGTAACAACACAAGCCGTGCGAGACCCGAGCCTCACATTGCGTTGCGGGATGTTTCACGAGGTGTCATGGACATAACAGCCCGCTACTTGTTGAATAACACCCACTGTGTACTCAGACAGACAGTCACGTGTAACAACACAAGCCGTGCGAGACCCGAGCCTCACATTGCGTTGCGGGATGTTTCACGAGGTGTCATGGAGATAACAGCCCGCTACTTGTTGAATAACACCCACTGTGTACTCAGACAGACAGTCACGTGTAACAACACAAGCCGTGCGAGACCCGAGCCTCACATTGCGTTGCGGGATGTTTCACGAGGTGTCATGGAGATATCAGCCCGCTACTTGTTGAATAACACCCACTGTGTACTCAGACAGACAGTCACGTGTAACAACACAAGCCGTGCGAGACCCGAGCCTCACATTGCGTTGCGGGATGTTTCACGAGGTGTCATGGAGATATCAGCCCGCTACTTGTTGAATAACACCCACTGTGTACTCAGACAGACAGTCACGTGTAACAACACAAGCCGTGCGAGACCCGAGCCTCACATTGCGTTGCGGGATGTTTCACGAGGTGTCATGGAGATAACAGCCCGCTACTTGTTGAATAACACCCACTGTGTACTCAGACAGACAGTCACGTGTAACAACACAAGCCGTGCGAGACCCGAGCCTCACATTGCGTTGCGGGATGTTTCACGAGGTGTCATGGAGATAACAGCCCGCTACTTGTTGAATAACACCCACTGTGTACTCAGACAGACAGTCACGTGTAACAACACAAGCCGTGCGAGACCCGAGCCTCACATTGCGTTGCGGGATGTTTCACGAGGTGTCATGGAGATATCAGCCCGCTACTTGTTGAATAACACCCACTGTGTACTCAGACAGACAGTCACGTGTAACAACACAAGCCGTGCGAGACTTGAGCCTCACATTGCGTTGCGGGATGTTTCACGAGGTGTCATGGAGATATCAGCCCGCTACTTGTTGAATAACACCCACTGTGTACTCAGACAGACAGTCACGTGTAACAACACAAGCCGTGCGAGACCCGAGCCTCACATTGCGTTGCGGGATGTTTCACGAGGTGTCATGGAGATATCAGCCCGCTACTTGTTGAATAACACCCACTGTGTACTCAGACAGACAGTCACGTGTAACAACACAAGCCGTGCGAGACCCGAGCCTCACATTGCGTTGCGGGATGTTTCACGAGGTGTCATGGAGATATCAGCCCGCTACTTGTTGAATAACACCCACTGTGTACTCAGACAGACAGTCACGTGTAACAACACAAGCCGTGCGAGACCCGAGCCTCACATTGCGTTGCGGGATGTTTCACGAGGTGTCATGGAGATATCAGCCCGCTACTTGTTGAATAACACCCACTGTGTACTCAGACAGACAGTCACGTGTAACAACACAAGCCGTGCGAGACCCGAGCCTCACATTGCGTTGCGGGATGTTTCACGAGGTGTCATGGAGATATCAGCCCGCTACTTGTTGAATATCACCCACTGTGTACTCAGACAGACAATTACGTGTAACAACACAAGCCGTGCGAGACCCGAGCCTCACATTGCGTTGCGGGATGTTTCACGAGGTGTCATGGAGATATCAGCCCGCTACTCGTTGAATAACACCCACTGTGTACTCAGACAGACAGTTACGTGTAACAACACAAGCCGTGCGAGACCCGAGCCTCACATTGCGTTGCGGGATGTTTCACGAGGTGTCATGGAGATATCAGCCCGCTACTTGTTGAATATCACCTACTGTGTACTCAGACAGACAATCACGTGTAACAATACAAGCCGTGCGAGACCCGAGCCTCACATTGCGTTGCGGGATGTTTCACGAGGTGCCATGGAGATATCAGCCCGCTACTTGTTGAATAACACCCACTGTGTACTCAGACAGACAGTCACGTGTAACAACACAAGCCGTGCGAGACCCGAGCCTCACATTGCGTTGCGGGATGTTTCACGAGGTGTCATGGAGATAACAGCCCGCTACTTGTTGAATAACACCCACTGTGTACTCAGACAGACAGTCACGTGTAACAACACAAGCCGTGCGAGACCCGAGCCTCACATTGCGTTGCGGGATGTTTCACGAGGTGTCATGGACATAACAGCCCGCTACTTGTTGAATAACACCCACTGTGTACTCAGACAGACAGTCACGTGTAACAACACAAGCCGTGCGAGACCCGAGCCTCACATTGCGTTGCGGGATGTTTCACGAGGTGTCATGGAGATATCAGCCCGCTACTTGTTGAATAACACCCACTGTGTACTCAGACAGACAGTCACGTGTAACAACACAAGCCGTGCGAGACCCGAGCCTCACATTGCGTTGCGGGATGTTTCACGAGGTGTCATGGAGATAACAGCCCGCTACTTGTTGAATAACACCCACTGTGTACTCAGACAGACAGTCACGTGTAACAACACAAGCCGTGCGAGACCCGAGCCTCACATTGCGTTGCGGGATGTTTCACGAGGTGTCATGGAGATAACAGCCCGCTACTTGTTGAATAACACCCACTGTGTACTCAGACAGACAGTCACGTGTAACAACACAAGCCGTGCGAGACCCGAGCCTCACATTGCGTTGCGGGATGTTTCACGAGGTGTCATGGAGATATCAGCCCGCTACTTGTTGAATAACACCCACTGTGTACTCAGACAGACAGTCACGTGTAACAACACAAGCCGTGCGAGACCCGAGCCTCACATTGCGTTGCGGGATGTTTCACGAGGTGTCATGGAGATAACAGCCCGCTACTTGTTGAATAACACCCACTGTGTACTCAGACAGACAGTCACGTGTAACAACACAAGCCGTGCGAGACCCGAGCCTCACATTGCGTTGCGGGATGTTTCACGAGGTGTCATGGAGATATCAGCCCGCTACTTGTTGAATAACACCCACTGTGTACTCAGACAGACAGTCACGTGTAACAACACAAGCCGTGCGAGACCCGAGCCTCACATTGCGTTGCGGGATGTTTCACGAGGTGTCATGGAGATATCAGCCCGCTACTTGTTGAATAACACCCACTGTGTACTCAGACAGACAGTCACGTGTAACAACACAAGCCGTGCGAGACCCGAGCCTCACATTGCGTTGCGGGATGTTTCACGAGGTGTCATGGAGATATCAGCCCGCTACTTGTTGAATAACACCCACTGTGTACTCAGACAGACAGTCACGTGTAACAACACAAGCCGTGCGAGACCCGAGCCTCACATTGCGTTGCGGGATGTTTCACGAGGTGTCATGGAGATATCAGCCCTGTACTACGTGAATGAGGGCCCTGGGGTTTGACCTAAACTCTATGACAATAGAATACTCTGCACATTGTAGGTAGGTTTAGGTTCTCAACAGCTCTCATGGGATTTGACCTAAACTCTATGACAATATAATACTCTGCACATTTTGGTAGGAACCGACGGAGCCCTAGTCAGTCCGAGGCCGAGGCACCTAAACGGAGCCTCAATGATGGGACCAAATTAAGACATTTCACAACAATGAGAGATTTTCCATTGTTGAGATCCAGTAGGCCGAAAATGCTATGTTATTCTTACAGTAAAAGTAGTTAATCTGCTCCTCAGTTTATTAGGCATTTCCTGTATGTTGAGTGACTGTGAGTGTACGGTACGACTTGGCTGAGTGGAGCGTCTGCTCCACTAGATTTAAACCCTGATCTGCAGTTGAATTTTTCTTTTTACCAAGAACATCATTAATAGATTGAGATTGCCACGTGTCCTCAGTGTTAGGTAGGAACGGAACGAAATAGTTCCGTTCCTAGGAACTAGTTCCTTTTCTTAGGAACTATGGAACGTCTTAGTTCCTTTTTTCTAGGGAGGAACTATGGAACTGTTTAGTTCCTTTTTTTGAGGAACTGTAACGATTTTTGCTAAGTTCCTTTGTTTAAAACTTGAATGTACTTTTATTCCGAAAACTGCACTCGTCTACAAACATATTAATTCTGTCAGAAGTAAGATGTCCCTCTAGCTATTTGGCAAGGTTCTAAAATATTGGCTATTTGGCTAAAAATAACTCACACCAGTCGTCATCTACCCTAACACAATGGACATCTATCTACCTGTAGTCGCGTGGCCAACCCTTTAGACCAAAGAACTCCATTCCTAGTAAAGACTAATGACTCGTGAACAAGTGCAGTGCGCAGGCACACAGATTTCAGATCTCAGATCGTCGTCTTTTTGAGCGAGCGAAGCGAGCGACTCCATTTGGCTCTTTTAGCACGGACCTCTGTTTTTTTTTTGTTTTTTTTTTTGTTTTTGTTTTTGTATGCTAAAGGAAGCAATGGAAGTCGCACCGTTTCACCGATCGACCTGAAATTTTGCACACATGTAAAGACAACCTTCTCTGTTTGCAGACCCAATTTTTTTTTGAAATCCATCCATTGGTTCATTGTTAAAATAAGTATCTCCTGATAGCCTAAAAAATTAAAATGGTCTTCGAGAAATGTGATCAAACTCATATTTAGCATGGTCAGTAAGACCAACAATGTCACTTATTTTACAAATTTTCAGCCGAATCTGTCAAGAAAGTATGCACTTATTGACATTTTTAATAGCTGTCAGAAATGAAACATTGAAAATGAATGTCTTTCCAATGCAACTGAATCTGATTTGCTTTAGGTACAAGAGTGTTTTGATGGTATGTACAGTTTTTTAGTGAAAAGCAGATATTTTTATGTTTATTGAGTTGATCAAATTTGAATAATTCAATTTGGATCATAGTTTCCAACAAATCATTTCGAGTTTTTAAGGACCTTGATTGTCTTTTCGTCAATTCGTAGTTCTAATGGCCGTGCCTCCCGTGTTTCTACTTGGCTGATTTTGCATCCAGGAGGGATTAGAAACATAAGCTCACATTTCAATAATATCATTGAGTGGCGTTTGTTCTCTTCTAGCGTTCACACGTCATTCCAAATCTCTCCTGCATTTTGCTTCTTTTCGTTGATAATTTTGGCAATTTGGTGTACTTTGTGAAGGTATTAGTAAAATTGAATCGCTTTTAAAGCATAGATATTAGGTATCTACAGTTTTTGTCCAGGGGATTGATTATTTCAAATTATTTTCTTCTTGGAAACGTTGGATTTATTCCGTTTCTGAGCTTCTGTCTAGCCTGACATTTCCTTGAAGGTTGCTATTTTTTTTTGAAAGTTTTGATTCATTCAGTTCAAAACATTATACGTTGTCTTATTTTAATTGTGGAACGTTGGATTCATTCCGTTTCTAAACTAGGTAGTTACTATTTTACCTGATCCGTTTTTTGTGTGGAACTTTGATTCCTTTCGCTTATTAGTTGAAAGGTGATTAGTTTATTTTCATATTTGCGAAGTTTTGTTCAAGATTCATTTCGTAACATTACGACATTGAATACATTACGTCTTTGAGCACACATTTCGTGCATTTCAAACATTGATCACACAAATATTATTGTACTTTAATTAGGTAGGTACTCTACTTCTTACTTTTTCATTACCTATCTTATCCCTATTTAACATGCCGAAAAATGGAAAGACTTCTGCTAGAATGAAAGCCATAAAGGCGAAAAAGCGTCTGCGTGAAATTGAAGATCAAGAAACTGACGAAGCTAAATCTAAAAGGTTGAAACAAAATGTCGTTAATAATAAAGCATCAAGGAGCAAAGAGACCCCCGACCAGACTGCTGCAAGGAGATACTCAAACAATCAACGCAATACCCGCTCTCGTGCAGCGGGTATTGCCGATTGACCGACCAACTAAAAACTTCGCATGGTAATTGGTAGCAACATTTAAGGTATTTTTGCCAATTTTCAGTCTAATTTGTAGTTATTTTCAAAAGTTTTTGTAATTTTAGGGACATTTTGTGTGTTGGCTGTCAAATTCACGGCGACATCGAATCTTTAGTTCAAGGCAAGGTAGTTAGAGCAGAAAGTTTCAAACGAAATGAAACTAATAATGACCGTTTAACAGATTGATCTGATATTGTGTACACAGTAATATCATATCATATGAGTGGTCCCAGGTATATTGTTTGAAAGATATCCTGTGATTTTTGAAACTTAACAAGGAACCGTTCAATCAAAGGTTTAATCGATCAACTTAAAACTTAGCAAGGTTATTGGGACCAATATTTTTGGAAATTTTGGAGATATTTATACAAGTCTGTGACGAAATTCAAGAATTATTGGCTTTTCATGACATTTTCGATAAACATAATTTCGGTTCGAGGTGTTGCGTGTATCCGTGCTCGCTCATCAACGCGTTACTCAGAGCGTTTTCCTAGTTAGATTTTACTTTGTTTCCTTCCTCCCATTTCCTTTCCGATCACTGTGTAGGTAGGACACATCACATCGCCACTGAATTTTTAGTTTTTACGAATCATCTTATCTCTCTTATAATCTTTTCAAATCTGCTGTGATATAGTGATTAAATTTTTAATTTTTAATTTTTAATTTGCAGATTGCAATTTTTAATATTCCAGTTAAAATAACACCTTTCTTTAAAAAGGAACTAAAAGGAACTAAGTTCCTTTTATAAAGGAACTAGGAACGGAATAGTTCCTTTCATTATTGAAGGAACTGGAACTGGAACTAGTTCCTTTTTTCGGCGAGGAACTTGGAACGGGAACTAGTTCCTTTTCAAAAGGAACTTACCCAACACTGCGTGTCCTTAATACTCCCTAGAGACTTCTCAAAAACACCTGATATTTCCTTCAAAGATATTTTCAAAGATATTTTCTTGGCGTTACGAATAGCATTATTTTTTTTCTGAATTTTTTTATACACCATAGTAAAATTTCAATACACCGTTACAATTCTTCCATTTCTTAAATAGACGGTCTCTTTCCTTAGAGGATTTAATAATATCAAGCAAGACTTTCTCTTACGTTTCTCCAACTGGTAATATAGATAATAAGCTTCTTCATAGCAATAAATAAACTTGGCAGTTCCTAAGCGCTGCTAAGTCTCAAGTGGTTATGATGACTATTCTCCTCTCTGTTGCCCATGCAGGTATGTATCGTGCAGAAGCAGGACGGAGCGCTCTACGCCATGAAGTACATGAACAAGATGGCGTGTGAGCAGAGGGAAGCGCTCAGCAATGTCTGCAGAGAAGTGGAGATCCTCACCGGGCTCGAACACGCATTCCTCGTCAATCTCTGGTTCTCGTTCCAAGGTCAGTCCAATCATTCACTTGCGTTAGTTTCAAATGTATTACCTACTTACTTATTTACATCAGACATGGTCAAATACTCTGTTTCAATGTATTTGGAACACAAGATACTGATACTTTTAATTTAGGTATCTAAATACAAGATACAAGATAGTAGTGAAAAATGTGAAAAAACAGTGAAAAATGTAGGGACTTACTATCTAAATTAAATTTTAATTTGTTCTATTTATAAGGCAACATTCTTAACATTTTCTTGATCGATTTAATACGGCAACGTGTATTTTTTTATGCTTGTCTGTTCTCTTTGAAATTCTAGGCGCATAAAATGTATCTTGTATTTTAAATCTTCAAAAAAGATACAAAATACTTTAGAAATGAGAATTTAAAATACAAGATACAGATACATTTTGCTTATGTATTTAAAATATACTAGATACAAGATACAAATGTATCTAAGATACGTATCTTAAGATACAAGTATCTAGATACTGCCCATTGTCTGCAAGTAAGTCATTTTAGAGATGCTTTTCCAGATAAAATCCGAATCATAAAATGCGGAGTGAATAAGTAAAGGCATTGTGTTTTCGAAGATCTTGTTTGGACGCAACAAAGGAGTGGGAACACAAAGGAGTGGGAACTCAAGGGAACTTAAAGGAAATCTTGTTCACATGAAATATTGATGCAGCAATGAACATTAATTGCAACTGACCAGTCCTCCACATGAACAGTGTTGTAAATGTCACACCGACCTTCTGAAGGGTCGTTAAGCCCTCATGTCGGGTTTTATTTACTCCCTTCTCTTCTGATGTCACATTCTCAATGATGGAGCCTGAACATCAAAGGCAATGTGAGCTCGTCAACAATGACGATCACGTGGTTCACGCGCCTCCGTGAGACTTTCAACACTTGTTTCTCTGTTCATGCTTATTCAGGTACACTTTTAAGACCAACGACATTTTATCAAATGTTACTAAGTAGCAGATAAATTGATTTTACACTTCAAAAAGTCTTCTGATTGGTTGAAAATCAAATTATTCCGATCAAGTTTTTCAGTCCAATCGGTAAAGTATAATTACAGGCTTTTTGACATTTTAAGAGTTTTGAAACAGTTAGATTTATCGAAAAGTTTACCAATTCACGGCACGTGGATCTGATATCTAGTGGAGCGGTTGCTCCACCCAGCCAAGTCGTACCGTACACTCACGTCACTCAACATACCGTAAATGCCTAATAAACTGAGGAGCAGACCAAACACTTTTACTGTAAGCAATAATATGGCATTTTCGGCCTACTGGATCTCAAATTTGGGAAATCTCACATTGTTGCGAAATAACTTAATTTCGAGCTATGGCCCACCTAACAACATATACCAAATTTGGGAACAATACGTTATGCCGTTTGAGTGCTGGAGGGCCGTGAAAACAGTGAAATTACACCCCTTTTAAAAGCTATCTGATGATTCAGATTAAGATCTAGTCGGGCGTTAGCTCGACGCTGCCAAGAACCGTGTCAATACGAGGTCTATTTTTAAACGCGGCGAGCTTACTACCACTACTGTATACTGCAAGCGCTTCACGCTCGTTTTCGGGGTGTCAGCTCGCAGTCAAGCAGTTGAAATGGAAATTGCAAACCATGGTTATCGGGTATATTTAGACACATGACAACACATACCAAATTTCAAAGTGCTGCGATCATCCCTTCGGGGTGAAATTTGGGCCTCAAACATGCATAGATTGACTTTCATGTTAGTTAGTTAGTTAGTTACTTAGTTAGTTAGGCACGGCCGGTTTGTTTGCCCCTCTCCACAGGTTGCACGGTTTGGTCTAGAGAGTTAAAATTTGGAAGAGACATAGAGTCATATTTATAGCGGTGCCCTTTGAAAGAAAACCTGGAAAATTTTGACCGGAAGTGAAGTTATTACAATTTTAAATTTTAAATATTTTAAAAGTCAAACGGGTCCATCGAAAGTTTTGAAATTTGGCAACATTAAAGACAATGTATTGCTTGACACTCCACTTCAAGAAAAAACAAAAATTTAGAAACCTGAAGTGGAAAATTATTAATATTTAGCGTTCCGCTCTTCCTCTTTATCTATCAACACAGCAGCTTCGCTGTCCGTCGGCCTATATAGCACAGTTGTCTAAAGCAGATTGCTTCGACACAGGCTTACCGTGTTCGATTCCCGGTCCCGGAAAAAAACTTTATTTTCCTATTATTCCTTTTTAATTTGTATAAGCGATGATTCCTGGATACATTTTTAATAAATGAGACTTCCAATGGATGCTGTGAAGATCATCAATAGACAGAAACATCGCCATCGCGGCACGCCGGTTGCCATCGTGAACAGTGAAGATATCAGGGAAACAGAAATTGCGCACGTCGTTTTACGCTCCACCTTTCTTCTTTGATATACTACACAAGTTAATATTTCAGTGTGGTGAATAGACCAAAACATAAACTAAACGCGCATGCCCAATCCGCCATTTTCTCTTCCAGCTATGTGTGACATTCAGTCAAGGCACTTATATGTCAATCGTATAACGATAGTTCAGTAAAAGTTATAATTACATCGCGAAATAACAGAAATGGATGCTTACCTCAGTGTCAACATTCAAATACAATCGGCATACTTCATTTCAGCACATATTCATACACATTCTTGTGAAAACTAGATGTCTATTCACCAAAATCACCATTTGACGAACGCATTTTTTTATCACGGTCTTCTGAACCGTTCCCTTTCTGAATTAGCTCATTCAGAAAAGTTTCAGAAAGCCGTGATAAAAAAATGCGATATGTCAAACGGTGATTTTGGTGAATAGACATCTAGTTTTCACAAGAATGTGTATGAATATGTGCTGAAATGAAATGTGCCTGTTGTATTTGAATGTTGACACTGAGGTAAGCATCAATTTCTGTTATTTCGCGATGTAATTATAACTTTCACTAACTCATTAAGATTGACATTTAAGTGACTTGGAACATGCGCACTAAAGAGTGGTCACATATAGTGACACGCCCTTTTTTAGTTCGCTTTGAGGGCGCCACTAGTTTATGTTTTGGTCTATTGGCTCGGTCACATGAGGCAAGTGACTTCGATCACGGCGTTGCCGGGTTCGATCCCCGTAACAAACGTTTTATTTTTTTTTTATCTTTTTCTTTATTTAAAAAATGTTTAACCTTCTTACGTGTATATTCAAAATGTTAATCCGAATACATTCAACGATTACATAATTACTCTTTTTAATATTATACTCATTGGACTATAAAAATGATTTGTCAATGTACACGTTGTACGTAAAGTTGTGCAATAAAACAATTCGTGGTCATGCTAATCAACAGAATCTTGGTGGCTCAGTTACTAAACTAGAAACCACACAAAAAAGGCTCCATTACTGGGTGCATAAGGTTGTCACAGCTTTTAATATATCCGAATTATTTAATTTTGTAAAATTCAGTTATTAAGTAAATAGTAAAATTCGGTAAAGGCTCCATTACTAATATTCAGTGTATTAGGTGTTTACAACTTTTTATTTGTCACACTTATTTATTATTTAAAATAGAGTTAATTTGTCAATATTGGTGGCTCAACAAGAAACAAGAACAACACGAAACAAGAAAGCACACATAAAGGCTCCAGTGCATCCATTACGTGATCACAACTTTAAGTTTCTAAAATAAATTTAATTATTTTAATTATGCTAATTTGTCAATCGTGATGGTTCAGTTACGAAACAAGAAACCACACAAAATGGCTCCATTACTAGGTATATTAGGTGTTTACAACTTAGTCAAAATTATTTCATTATTTCAGATGTTGTAATCTGTCAATCTTAGAAGCTCGGTTACAATAAACAAGAAACTACACTAAAGGGTCCATGCAAGGTGTATTTATAGGTGTGTAAATTAATGGAAATCTGTGGGTATGAGAGATTTAAATTTCATTTCATCATCCAACAATGCTTACGTTAAAAAGTAAGAATAATAAAACGCTTTTAAATTATCATGATTTATTTCCAAACTGTGAGTCAAAGTCTCATCAAGTGACATTGTTTAATGGAAATAAATGAAACTGAAACTGATGTACCTCCTAATCTGACACTAATAAAATAAACATTGGTTTTGATGCGAACGTTATATACGGTAGTAGTCTGGCTTGTTTACATCGGCAATACAATAATATTCTTCAAGTATCTAGGCAATAGCACGAAGTAGTATCCTGGTTTGAAAATATGAAAATATTATCGTCCACAGCAACATCACAAAACAATATAATAATCACTAAATAAGATCAGTAGACTAATTAAAATGCAAGCTCGATAACTGTTCACAAGTACCTATAGAAGAAGACAACAATACTAAATGGACATCGATCGTATTTGCCAGGAACAAACAAATGTAAACATTAAGTTGACCTGACAGGGAGAGGCGGAGAGGTGGAGATGCCAGGTATAGGCCGGCCCATGCTATCCATGTACATACATAAGCGAGTAAGGCGGGTAGCGTAAATTTCATCACCCGTCATACTCCTTCCCACCAGCACTATAAACACCAGGTGGCTCAGCTAGTTAATCTTAACTTAGTTCCTTTTAAATTACATTGCCTTCCAAAAACCATCCGGATTTTATTTTAAATGTGTTGTAAACATCTGTAAGCCTGCACGCTTTACCAATTGAGTTTATACTTCGGAACTTTGAAATAAAAAAGTGAACATGGGAGAATTTAAAAATGAGGAAACGCATTTACAATCATCTTTCGTGTACCTTTCAGTTTACCAAGTGGCGACAAATACGCGTTTTACGAGATGAACGCACAAATTCCGGTCTACACCGGAACAATACACCTACAATTTACGTTATTCACATGACTCAAAGCTGTGAACTTTTAACAAATTATAATTTTATATAACTCAAATTCAACCAAAAGAAATTGACCCTTTCGTTATACTAACTTCGGAACTATTGAAAGAAAAACAGAAAACTTTAGACAAGAAGTGACGTTGTTGGCGTTAACTGTAATGATAGGTAACACTTAATGATCAGTGAAAGCTGCTATAAACTTATACCCCATATGACATGTTGTACAAAAACAAAAACTTGTAAAAAAACTGCCAAGCACCTTCCCACTTAAAACAATTGAGATCTAAAAGAAGGGCCGAGCAATAATATATTGTTTAAACATTTTCGCACTTAAAATTCGTGAAATCATTTCGCCCAGTTACTGCCGCCAAGCACAACACTATAAACCTAACGTTGTGTCCAAATTTGTAGAATACAATCTGAGTAAACCATCATTGTAAACTTTACCAAATTATAAAAATTAAAAACGACTTAAAAATAAATTTAAAATCGAAATTAAAAAAATTAAAAATAAAGCTAGGCGCATTGTGTCAAGAAGAAGGCAACATAAGAAAGAAGATGACGATAAAGGAGCCGAAGAAAGACAGAAAGTAGGAAGAAGATAGAGGAAGTCTACAATATGGTCGGTGCAAATTCCGAATTAAATAATTCGGATATATTAAAAGCTGTGACAACCTTATGCACCCAGTAATGGAGCCTTTTTTGTGTGGTTTCTAGTTTAGTAACTGAGCCACCAAGATTCTGTTGATTAGCATGACCACGAATTGTTTTATTGCACAACTTTACGTACAACGTGTACATTGACAAATCATTTTTATAGTCCAATGAGTATAATATTAAAAAGAGTAATTATGTAATCGTTGAATGTATTCGGATTAACATTTTGAATATATACGTAAGAAGGTTAAACATTTTTTAAATAAAGAAAAAGATAAAAAAAAATAAAACGTTTGTTACGGGGATCGAACCCGGCAACGCCGTGATCGAAGTCACTTGCCTCATGTGACCGAGCCAATAGACCAAAACATAAACTAGTGGCGCCCTCAAAGCGAACTAAAAAAGGGCGTGTCACTATATGTGACCACTCTTTAGTGCGCATGTTCCAAGTCACTTAAATGTCAATCTTAATGAGTTAGTGAAAGTTATAATTACATCGCGAAATAACAGAAATTGATGCTTACCTCAGTGTCAACATTCAAATACAACAGGCACATTTCATTTCAGCACATATTCATACACATTCTTGTGAAAACTAGATGTCTATTCACCAAAATCACCGTTTGACATATCGCATTTTTTTATCACGGCTTTCTGAAACTTTTCTGAATGAGCTAATTCAGAAAGGGAACGGTTCAGAAGACCGTGATAAAAAAATGCGTTCGTCAAATGGTGATTTTGGTGAATAGACATCTAGTTTTCACAAGAATGTGTATGAATATGTGCTGAAATGAAGTATGCCGATTGTATTTGAATGTTGACACTGAGGTAAGCATCCATTTCTGTTATTTCGCGATGTAATTATAACTTTTACTGAACTATCGTTATACGATTGACATATAAGTGCCTTGACTGAATGTCACACATAGCTGGAAGAGAAAATGGCGGATTGGGCATGCGCGTTTAGTTTATGTTTTGGTCTATTCACCACACTGAAATATTAACTTGTGTAGTATATCAAAGAAGAAAGGTGGAGCGTAAAACGACGTGCGCAATTTCTGTTTCCCTGATATCTTCACTGTTCACGATGGCAACCGGCGTGCCGCGATGGCGATGTTTCTGTCTATTGATGATCTTCACAGCATCCATTGGAAGTCTCATTTATTAAAAATGTATCCAGGAATCATCGCTTATACAAATTAAAAAGGAATAATAGGAAAATAAAGTTTTTTTCCGGGACCGGGAATCGAACACGGTAAGCCTGTGTCGAAGCAATCTGCTTTAGACAACTGTGCTATATAGGCCGACGGACAGCGAAGCTGCTGTGTTGATAGATAAAGAGGAAGAGCGGAACGCTAAATATTAATAATTTTCCACTTCAGGTTTCTAAATGTTTGTTTTTTCTTGAAGTGGAGTGTCAAGCAATACATTGTCTTTAATGTTGCCAAATTTCAAAACTTTCGATGGACCCGTTTGACTTTTAAAATATTTAAAATTTAAAATTGTAATAACTTCACTTCCGGTCAAAATTTTCCAGGTTTTCTTTCAAAGGGCACCGCTATAAATATGACTCTATGTCTCTTCCAAATTTTAACTCTCTAGACCAAACCGTGCAACCTGTGGAGAGGGGCAAACAAACCGGCCGTGCCTAACTAACTAAGTAACTAACTAACTAACTAACATGAAAGTCAATCTATGCATGTTTGAGGCCCAAATTTCACCCCGAAGGGATGATCGCAGCACTTTGAAATTTGGTATGTGTTGTCATGTGTCTAAATATACCCGATAACCATGGTTTGCAATTTCCATTTCAACTGCTTGACTGCGAGCTGACACCCCGAAAACGAGCGTGAAGCGCTTGCAGTATACAGTAGTGGTAGTAAGCTCGCCGCGTTTAAAAATAGACCTCGTATTGACACGGTTCTTGGCAGCGTCGAGCTAACGCCCGACTAGATCTTAATCTGAATCATCAGATAGCTTTTAAAAGGGGTGTAATCTCACTGTTTTCACGGCCCTCCAGCACGCAAACGGCATAACGTATTGTTCCCAAATTTGGTATATGTTGTTAGGTGGGCCATAGCTCGAAATTAAGTTATTTCGCAACAATGTGAGATTTCCCAAATTTGAGATCCAGTAGGCCGAAAATGCCATATTATTGCTTACAGTAAAAGTGTTTGGTCTGCTCCTCAGTTTATTAGGCATTTACGGTATGTTGAGTGACGTGAGTGTACGGTACGACTTGGCTGGGTGGAGCGACCGCTCCACTAGATATCAGATCCACGTGCCGTGAATTGGTAAACTTTTCGATAAATCTAACTGTTTCAAAACTCTTAAAATGTCAAAAAGCCTGTAATTATACTTTACCGATTGGACTGAAAAACTTGATCGGAATAATTTGATTTTCAACCAATCAGAAGACTTTTTGAAGTGTAAAATCAATTTATCTGCTACTTAGTAACATTTGATAAAATGTCGTTGGTCTTAAAAGTGTACCTGAATAAGCATGAACAGAGAAACAAGTGTTGAAAGTCTCACGGAGGCGCGTGAACCACGTGATCGTCATTGTTGACGAGCTCACATTGCCTTTGATGTTCAGGCTCCATCATTGAGAATGTGACATCAGAAGAAAAGGGAGTAAATAAAACCCGACATGAGGGCTTAACGACCCTTCAGAAGGTCGGTGTGACATTTACAACACTGTTCATGTGGAGGACTGGTCAGTTGCAATTAATGTTCATTGCTGCATCAATATTTCATGTGAACAAGATTTCCTTTAAGTTCCCTTGAGTTCCCACTCCTTTGTGTTCCCACTCCTTTGTTGCGTCCAAACAACTGTCGTGGTATCGACAATTATTGAAAAAAGTCCCGAGTTGCTAACTTCCATCAATATAGATTTTCTAACCATATTGGCCAACACATTTAACATAGTGTTTTGGCTTCTATTTGATAAAAATGTAACTCGGTTTCGTTTCCTCTTTGCCAGGCGGGCCAGAAACGAAGCTAGATGTGGTTGCTTGTCTGCAAACATATGGACAAGGTCTAGGAATATTCCTCTGTTACCCGACTTATTTGTCATTTTTTCATTATGGCCCCTGAATGGTAAGCAGTGTCTGGCAAGAAACAAAGTAATTTGCAGAAGGAATTTAACAATGTCACGGTTTTCGGCGACCTGCAAATTATGAGCAGTTGCGGTTTGAGTGTCTATTCTTTCACCAGAGACATAAATACCTCTCGACAGCTCTGCTTCTACGTGCTCCGTACTGGCGAAACTAGACCAGTTCTCATTCGTGGTTCGGTATGTAAACACAGACTCTGCATTTGAAATCCACGAGCGCCTTGTAGCACTGGACGTTTGTCGAGATTCAACTGGTCAAGGAATGTTCGAGTTGTTCAAGCGACTATGTGATATCCATGGCTTGGATTGGCGGACCCGACTAATAGGCCAATCCTTTGATGGGGCTGCGAATATGCAAGGACAGCATAAAGGTCTCCGTACATATATACAAAAAGAGAACAGCAGTGCTATATATGTTTGGTGTTTCGCCCACGTTCTCAATCTGGTGATCGTAGATACTTGCGATTCATGCCCAGAATCAAAAAACCTCTTTGGCGTTGTTCAAACTCTAGTGGATTTTATGGGAGCTAGAAAACGAACCGATGCGTTCGATAGAGCTCAGAAAACGTTGCATTCCAAAGGCAGAATCCGCAGACTTAAACATTTATCCACCACGAGATGGACATCTCATTACCGAGCAATCGACGTAATCTATGACAGATTTGACGCTCTGTTGTTGGCTTTGCAAGAGCTCCAACAAGATACAGATCGGACTACCACCACTATGGCAGGTTTCTACCTAAAAAAAATAACGAAGTTCAACTTCATCCTCACCATGATTGTCATGAAGGAAATCTTTGAGGTGACAACACCATTGTCAGTTTATTTACAGTCTGTAAATATAGACTTTCTAACGGCAATTGGTAAAGTTGATGTCGTCGAGAAAAGGCTGAAGGCAATGAGAATACCAGAGAACAAGATTCTAGATACTCTTAATGAGAAGGCCGTAGAGTTTGCCACCAAGCATAACCTGAAAGAAAAGTCTCTGAAGGAAGTGAGAACATCAGTGAAACCATTAATGCCTGGTGAATCTTGTAGAGATGAGATATCCTCATCGGCAGTAGAGAGGTACAGAGTTAATGTGTTCTATGAACTCACCTCCACAGTTGCTATGTCCATTGGAAAACGATTCAGTGGATCCAGAGATGTTCTTAAGGATCTAAGTATTCTTTCAGAGGAACGTATTACTTCTTTCGTGACAGGCAAGTTAGATAGAAAATACATTGTAATTTCATTGTAATTTTAATATTTTCTTAAATAAATCTTGGACTAATAACAATATTTTATCCATAATTGTATAGAAAGGGACACCATACCGGAGGACGCTTTCTCCAAACTTGCAACATGGCTAAAAGGTATTGATGAAACTGCACTCAGAAGAGAATACCTTATGTTTGGCAAAAACCTGAGCTCTCTGAAGTCCACTCAAAAATGTCCAATTCTTTTGCATTCAAATGCTCTTGAAGAATTCGAAAGTGATGGCGGAAATGAAAGTGAAGTTGACATAGAAAACGGCGATTCTGAGTTCGAGGATACGACTATTGTTAGTAACACATTATTATTACATAATAATGCACACATTGTTATTTTACACTTGCTGTAAGTTGATTTTGTATTCTCCGTAGGAAGAAACGGCACATCCCCGTGGAGTAAATCCGTCTCTTACAATAAGGGATATATTGAAGATTCTCGGGTCATTTAACCTGGCATCAACTTTCCCAAATCTGTTCGTTGCTTACAAGGCTGCGTGTACTCTTCCATCATCATCAGCTACAGCAGAGCGCAGTTTCTCAAAACTTAAGTTAATCAAAACTCGACTCCGCAGCACCATGGAGGAAAAGAGGCTGGAGGATCTAATGATTTTAGCCTGTGAGCAGGATGTTGAAGTAAACTTAAATGAAGCAGTGGACATTTTCGCATCTACATCGACACTCTTCAAAAAGCATTTAATGTATCATTAAAACTTTGACCGTTGCGATTAAGATTGACACGTACTTCTTGTTTCCCCATCCTGTTCCGTTACTTATTATATTTGTTCTTATTTTTTTACAATCAATAAATAACATTTAGAAAGAATATATAGCATCTCGTATCACGAAAATAAACATTGACTAATCTAGCAAGGAAAAGTGAATGAGTTTTTAAGAAGAAGTTGAATTGACTGTAAAGATTTGTAATATACAAACCTGATAATTAAGAAGAAATGTTATACCTATTATGTTGAAAACTTTCCAACATTATTAAATATGTGTAAATCAAAATGATTCACAAATCTGTAATGTTAATGTTCGTTGCTTTTATGCTTTAGCTCAGCGGTCGCCAACCGGTGGTCCGTGGACCACTGGTAGTCCGCGAGAAAATTTTGGTGGTTCCCAGAGAAATTTTGAAGTTTACTTTTAAGTTTCCATGCAATTTATTTAATTTAGAAAAATGGCAATCCAATACAAATGTATTGAATTCGGACATGTTTCAATACGTACCTATGCCTTTTACAAAGTATACATATTCACTAGCTCTATAATGAAAATAATATCAGTTTCTGAGTATTTTTCCAAAACCTAAGAGTCATTTTAAACGCATTTTCTCGAAATAAAAGTTGGCTGAAATCGCGTAGAGACGCGCCAAATGACTTCCTGAATACAAAAATTTTCCTGGACTAAGCGCCCCGGACCCGCTTATTACTGGGGGGCCCTCCCCCCCAGACCCCCCATTGTCTCCCTCACTTATCGTATTTCCCGGCACACGTATTTTACGCGCCTGAGTGGTCCGCGAGATATAAAATTGTCATAAGTGGTCCGCGAGGTCCTAAAGGTTGGCGACCGCTGCTTAGCTCAATATGCTCAAAACTGCCTCTTAAAAGTCGAAATTTCAAAAAATTCGCTGCGCGGCATTTTGTTGGGGGGCAAGCCCCCCAAACCCCCCCGTGTGACCGGCGGAATGTAATCGCGGGCAAAGTGGGTGGGTGGGTGTCATTCATAAGGCTCAGCACCTTCACTATTTGACCCTCTGCACGCCACTGTCTGTCAAGATCAACTTATGAAAAGAAACCATTCTAATATTACCATATTAACAGTGCTATAAGAATATGTATGAGCCGACTTCCAATTGTTTTTTAATTCTTCCATCCTTATATTACTTATCTATTACAGCATGAAATCTTTCTTCTATCGCCATTGACAAAACTATAAAATAGCTATTACTAAAAGTAGCTTGATTCATAGATTCTGGCTCTAATAGAAAGAGGAAAATGTACCTACTTGTACATTTCTTTCCACTTTTAGGATAGAATGATGTCTTTAAAAAACAATGAGCCAAGTCCTTTTGTAAAGTATTTCTCGGTGTTTATTCTTTTATTTAAAAAATACGATTAAATATTTGGAAATGTCATTGACTTGGCTCCTTTTTTGATATCACTACTTTTCGGTGTTGAATTGTTTTAAAGTAAAGAGACTTGGCTGCCTTTTTTACACGGAGTGTTTTTTTCTGGGTTCATTTATACCAGAGTGTAGGGAAATATGAAACTTTCAAAGACATCAGAAATGTAGTTAGTTCTCATTGATTGAGTGGATCGTACTTGATTGGCAATGATGCGCGTGTCGGTGGTCGCTCATCAACGCGTTACACAGACCATTTTTATGTAATAATAATATTATTCTAGTACAGAGGAAGATAATGATACCTCATGGTATATGTATTTGTGTTTAAGTATAAAGACTTAAGTATAAATGTTCAATCTTGAATCCATAGATTTCATAACATTATGCGATTCCACAAATGGTATCAGAAGTAGGTATATTTAAGTGTGACTTTCTGTAATCGATTTAAATATGACTTAAATATCAGTTTATTGCGACTTATTAATTGTACAGAAATATTATTAATATAATTCATACAAAAGCTCAATTCAGTTCAGAGCTTTTAAGTTGTCCAAGTCGACTCTCAAGTATGATATTATAGCTCCTTGGGAAACTAAACTGTATGTCTTTTAGCATCTTTGACACTAAACGCCCTATCACACTGAGTTGCAACCCGTGTATGGAACCGGCGGTTGGAAAATATGGTTGGCCGCGCATGTGCAGATACTGAATTTGGTCAATTCACAGGTTGGTTTAAAAAATAGAGAATTTTCTATATTTCTGGTTCCAACAATATGTTGTGGTACCACGTGACGTGAACTGACCAATAGGGAATAGCCGGAACCGGAATCGGTGTTTTCTGCGCAACTCAGAGTGTCAATTGTGAACCAACCCGTACAGAAATGTTACGTATCCCAGTCGTATCCCACTCGTATCATCATCGTGATATCACATACATATCACATACATATCCCCGAACTGGTATCAAGGTGGTATTATTTGTGTCAAAATGATACGAGATTGATGATAGGTAAGTGATACGTATCATCACGTATCACATTGGCATCACCTACCTATCATCATAAGCATCACACTCCTACCGTCAAGTATCACTTACCTATCATCAATCACATCATATACCTATCATCACGTATCACTATAATATCATCATGGTATCATACACCTATTATCACGTATCACTAAGCTATCATCAAGACACTCAGCAGAATCACACACATATTATCACGTATCAACCACCTATCATCATTGGCATCACATACATATCATCACGTATCAACCCCCTAATTGGCATCACTCTAGTTCCAAAATTAGCTACGGCGAGCTTTTCAAAAAAAAACTTGGCGCATCGTGCATATAAATAGTATTAAAGTAGGCCGGAAATCAAATAAACTCATTCATACACATAATATATCTATAATGCCATAAAAAATACGATGCGCCAAGTATTTTTTGAAAAGTTTTGACTTGACCAATTTTTGGTATCACAATACTTTTCAGTGCAGAAGTTTTAGATTTCTTCTATTTTTTTTAGTTGAAGAGACTTGGCTGGTATTTTTACACGGAGTGTTTTTATGGGGATATCACTTCTTTTTTGTTTATTCTTACAACTTGTAACATATTTTGTGTCACCAAGACTATAATTCTTTTAAAAAATACGCATTTGTGATTTGGTTGCTAAGAAAAGGTCTGCTTATTAGCTATGTATATGCTATAAATAATATGCTATGAAGTATAGCGAAAGTTTCGTTCCAATCGGTCCAGCCGTTCTCGATTGGCATCACTTCCGTTTTTTAAAATAGAGGCTGACTTCACTGCCACCTAAAATTTGTATCTAAATGTTATTGAGCGAGCGTAGCGAGCGTCACCACGGTACTCTTATGGCACTTTCTCTGTGTGTTTTTTCCTTTTTTTTTGTCTGCACTGCCGAGGTCAAACCGCACAACCAATCGATCTGAAATTTTGCACACGTAGTAACGTAATCAATGCGGTCTCTGGGATCGTTTTTGAAAGGGATCCTGTGTTTGATTCAAATTTAAAAAAATTATCTTTCGATTGGTTGGCCCGTTCAATTTGAAATTTTGATAAGTCATTACGACCAACATTTTGCCTAATCAAACAAAATATTATCCAAATCCTCCCATTGGTTAACATTTAAAAAAAAATTAATGTGTTTTTTTGAAATTTAAACTAGAACCGCATCACCGATCAACTAAAAACGTTAAATGGTCATTGGGACCAACATAATCTGTATTTTTGACTACTTTCAGACTATTCTGTGTTTAAATCCAAAAGTAATTGACATTTTACGGACATTTTGCGTGTTGGCTGTCAAATTTCTCGAAAATGTTGATCACGGCTACTTTGACTCTTCAGTTCTAATCCAAGGTAGTTGAGCAAAAACTTTTAAACGCATATGAAACTATATTAATGACCGTTCAACAGATCGATCTGATATTGTGTACACACACTAATATCGTATGAGTGGTCTCAGGTATATTTTTTGAAAGAGATTCTGTGATTTTTAAATATTTACTGGGAACGTAGTTCAATTATAAAGGTTCAATCGATCAACTTAAAACTTTGCATGGTTATTGGGACTAATATTTGAGTGATATTTGGAAGTTTTTACACAAGTCTGTAAAAATTCAAGAATTATTGGCTTTTAATGATATTTTTGATAAACGCAGAATTTCGGTTCGAGGTGTTGCGCGTATCCGTGCTCGCTCATCAAAGCGTTTCACAGAGCGTTTTCCAAGTGTACCATTATTAGCCGTCTGAATATGTAGTTATTGGTATAGGAGACGATTTGAGTCAGATTTGGCATTTTTATGACATCATTTCCGGTTTTGGTAATAGTACTATTCTATTTTGACTATTGATATTTTATATAGATGACCGTCCGAATCGTTTGGCGCTAGTTTCGTCCCGATCGGTCCATCCGTTTTTGAGATATGACGTCACTACCGGTACAAAATGGCGGCACAAAAAATTTCGTGAGAGCAAGGTATCATCAGACGCCAAAAGTGCACATGTGGTAAAAATTTAAGATCGACCGGTTCAGCCGTTTAGGCTGTGGCCCTGTCAACAGTGTTTCCTGATATCTGAATCATTATTATATAATCAGATACCTTTTAAAAAGGGTGTAATTTCCCTCTTTTCACGGCCCTCTGGCTCGCAAATGACATAACCTTTTGTACCAAAATTTTGTATATCGGGTGGGGGGGGAAGGGGGGGGCATAGCTCGAAATTAAGATATTTCGCAACAATGTGAGATTTTACATTTTTAGATCCAGTACGATGTTCATATCGAGATGTGAGAGTGAGAAGACACGATGTTCATATCGAGATGTGAGAGTGAGAAGACACGATGTTCATATCGAGATGTGAGAGTGAGAAGACACGATGTTCATATCGAGATGTGAGAGTGAGAAGACACGATGTTCATATCGAGATGTGAGAGTGAGAAGACACGATGTTCATATCGAGATGTGAGAGTGAGAAGACACGATGTTCATATCGAGAT
>OW203767.1:32594486-32688129 GCA_934045905.1 Leuctra nigra | reverse complement strand
CAGAATTGTTCACCATCCTAAATGAACACAAATAGCTCTCTGAGCGTTTTCCTCTAGATCTCATCGTTTGGGAAATATGGACCTCGCAAAACGTCAAATTTTACTCAAAGTGACCTAAATCGACGAAAACTGACTAGAATATGACTTTTCAATGGGCCATATTTCCCAAACGATGAGAATTAGAGAAAAGCGCACAGAGAGCTATTTGTGTTTATTTAGGATGGCGAAGAATTTTGCCAAGTTTCGTCAAAATCGGAGTTACATGAAAAAAAGTTTTTTTGCAAGATGGAATTAACATGGAAAATTAACTTAAAAAGTCAATAACCCTTTTTCCGTACAGCGATTTGTTGTACTGTTGTGTGTTTTGGATATGTTGTAGAGGACATTTTTCTGAATCGATTCATGTATTGAAACCTTCTGTTGCAATTAGTGGTGGGTTTAATCATACAATTACTGGACTACTAGATTGGTCAGTCAATTACAAAAAGACATACATTATTTTATTATTCACAATGTGTAGTTGTCTTTCGTGGCTTTATTAACACAAGTAGAAATGATTGAACAGTTACTTTCAGATTCCATAAATAAAACACAACACTCTTTGCACAAAACACTTCGAGGTAGACCAATGTACAAATTCACTCTCCATAAGATATGTCTTACCTTTGGATGCTATTACAACTCAATTTGAGGTGCCAAACCTATGAGGTGTTATGCCTAGATATTATCTAGTGGAGCGGTCGCTCCACCCAGCCAAGTCGTACTGTACACTCACACTCACTCAACATACCGTAAATGCCTAATAAACTGAGGAGCAGACCAAACACTTTTACTGTAAGCAACAACATGGCATTTTCGGCCTACTGGATCTTAAAATTGGAAAATCTCACATTGTTGTGAAATGTCTTAATTTCGAGCTATGGCCCACCCCACCCCATATACCAAATTTAGGAACAACAGGTTTTGCCATTTGCGAGCTAGAGGGCCATGAAAACAGTGAAATTATACCCCTTCTTAAAGCTATCTGATGATGATGATGATGATGATTCAGATATCAGGAAACATTGTTGACAGGGCCACAGCCTAAACGGCTAAACCGATCGATCTGAAATTTTTACCACATGTGCACTTTTGGCGTCTGATGATACCTTGCCTCTTGTGATTTTTTGTGCCGCCATTTTTAAACCGGAAGTGACGTCATATATGAAAAACGGCTGGAC
Organism: Leuctra nigra; assembly: GCA_934045905.1. Classification (NCBI taxonomy): domain Eukaryota; kingdom Metazoa; phylum Arthropoda; class Insecta; order Plecoptera; family Leuctridae; genus Leuctra; species Leuctra nigra. The sequence continues at coordinate 32,686,909 of OW203767.1, read as the reverse complement.
CGATTAGAACGAAATTAGCGCCATTCGATTGAGATGGTCATCTATATGAAGTATGTTACTTTAAAATATAATTTTCTTATATTCTAAACCGGAAGTGGCGTCATACATTTGCAATATTTAGCTTATTTCATCAAATTATACTTTAAATACACATATCATTATCTTACATTGTAACAAAGACAATACAAAATTATAATTTCAATACACAGTGTTCTCGGCCGCCATTCCTAAAACCGGAAGTGACGTCATACATCGAAAACGCCTGTACCGATTGCCACTGAACTAGCTCCTGTATATTCATTTTGCAATCTATTTGAAAAATCAATTGGGATAAATGAATATACAAATTAACGGTACCGGAAATGGCGGCAGGAACCACTAAATGAAACCGGAAGTGACGTCATATATTGAAAACGGCATGAGCGATTTGACGGAAATTAGCGCTATTGAATTCAGAAGGTCATTCATGAAGTATCAACTAGATAAAACCTAATTGTTTTCTTATTACCTATACCGGAAATGACGTCATAAAAATGCTTAATGACGTCATTAATATTCTAAATTACACTAAATTCACCACTTTATACTTTTAAATAGATATTAAGTAAACATACATTGTAAATAATTATAAATTCAAGGTTGCAGTGCTCTCAGCCGCCATTTTCTAAAACCGGAAGTGACGTCATATAACGAAAACGGCTGTACCGATTGCAACTAAATTTTGGAATTGTGTAGGACTTATAATTATGAATTCAATACGACATATTTTTCGGCCGCCATTGTCAAAACCGGAAGTGACGTCATATATCGAAAACGGCTGTACCAATTGCAACCAAATTTGTGAAATGTGTAGGACTAATAATTATGAATTAAAGACGACATTATTTTCGGCCGCCATTGTTAAAACCGAAGTGACGTCATTATCGAAAGCGGCTGTACCGATTGCAACCAAATTTTGGAAATAGTATGACTAATAATTATGAATTCAAGACGACATTAATTTCGGCCGCCATTTCAAAACCGGAAGGGACGTTATAATATATCGAAAACGGCTGGACCGATTGTAATTTCTTAGTACCTATCCTAATCGGTTGAGGCGTATTTTTTTAAAGAAATTAGTCCTTGCTCGGACATGTGCTACAAGCTGTATGAATAAACTAACAAAAGAAGTGATATCCCAGAAAAAAACACTCCGTGTAAAAAAGGCAGCCAAGTCTCTTTACTTAAAAAAAAAATCAACACCGAAAAGGAGTGATATCAAAAAAGGAGCCAAGTTAATGACATTTCCAAATATTTAATCGTATCTTTGAAATAGAAGTATAAACACCGAGAAATACTTTACAAAAGGACTTGGCGCATCGTTTTTTTAAAGACATTTTTCTATTCATAAGCATATGCCATTTATATACAACCGTAATTTAGAATTTTTAGAATAATACATACCTACTGTAAAATATTTTCTATTTGAATATGTACGCGATGAAACTTGTTGCCTATATTTGTAATAAATATACAATAGTTATCTTCATATTATTGTTTCGTGGTCAACATAATTAAGTCTCATGCGTTACACCTTCTCACAATGAAATACATTTCTATTAATCCACATTTTATAACAATACATTTCACAAAGTACACAGTGAAGTCACATTGAACAACTATTAAAACCATAATAATATATACCATATAATGGTATAATATATACCATAATAATATACTTCCATAATATAATAGTGTTCTATAAATAGTTAGTAATTATTTGACAACTTTTCATGATTTCCCTCAGTCATGATCAAATTATGAAAAGATATCCTTCTAATATCACCATATTAACAGTGCTATAAGAATATATATGAGCCCACTTCCTTGTTATTTAATTCTACCTCCCTTATTTTTACTTCTATTACAGCATGACAATTTTCTTCTATCGCCATTACAAAATTATAAAATAGCCATTACCAAAAGTAGCTTGATTCATAGATCCTGGCTCAAATAAAAAGAGGAATATGTACCTACTTGTTAATAATCTTTCCACTTTTAGGATAGAATGATGTCTTTAAAAAAACGATGCGCCAAGTCCTTTTGTAAAGTATTTCTCGGTGTTTATACTTCTATTTCAAAGAAACGATTAAATATTTGGAAATGTCATTTACTTGGCTCCTTTTTTGATATCACTCCTTTTCGGTGTTGATTTATTTTTAAGTAAAGAGACTTGGCCGCCTTTTTTACACGGAGTGTTTTTTTCTGGGATATCATACTACCTTACCTATGTGTTACCTAGATATAGACATAATATACATCTAGACACTCACTGTCAACATTGTGATCAAAAAGTAATCGGAGCGACTATTTTCACTGTGTGGTGAAAATAGCATGTTGTAAAAAACAAAAACTTGTACAAAAAACTGCCAAGCACCTTCCCACTTAAAACAATTGAGATCTAAAAGAAGGGCCAAGCAATAATATATTGTTTAAACATTTTCGCACTTAAAATTCGTGAAATCATTTCGCCCAGTTACTGCCGCCAAGCACAACACTAAAAACCTAATGTTGTGTTCAAATTTAAAGAATACAATCTAAGTGAACTATCGTTGTAAGCTTTAACAAAATTATACAAATTAAAAACGACTTAAAAATAAATTTAAAATCGAAATTAAAAAAATTAAAAATAAAGCTAGGCGCATTGTGTCAAGAAGAAGGCAACATAAGAAAGAAGATGACGATAAAGGAGACGAAGAAAGACAGAAAGTAGGAAGAAGATAGAGGAAGTCTACAATATGGTCGGTGCAAATTCAATGCGCCAAGCTTAATTTTTAATTTTTTTAATTTCGATTTTAAATTTATTTTTAAGTCGTTTTTAATTTTTATAATTTTGTTAAAGCTTACAATGATGGTTCACTTAGATTGTATTCTTCAAATTTGGACACAACATTAGGTTTTTAGTGTTGTGCTTGGCGGCAGTAACTGGGCGAAATGATTTCACGAATTTTAAGTGCGAAAATGTTTAAACAATATATTATTGCTTGGCCCTTCTTTTAGATCTCAATTGTTTTAAGTGGGAAGGTGCTTGGCAGTTTTTTTTACAAGTTTTTGTTTTTGTACAACATGTCATATGAGGTATAAGTTTATAGCAGCTTTCACTGATCATTAAGTGTTACCTATCATTCAGTTAACGCCAACAACGTCACTTCTTGTCTAAAGTATTCTGTTTTTCTTTCAATAGTTCCGAAGTTAGTATAACGAAAGGGTCAATTTCTTTTGGTTGAATTTGAGTTATATCAAATTATAATTTGTTAAAAGTTCACAGCTTTGAGTCATGTGAATAACGTAAATTGTAGGTGTATTGTTCCGGTGTAGACCGGAATTTGTGCGTTCATCTCGTAAAACGCGTATTTGTCGCCACTTGGTAAACTGAAAGGTACACGAAAGATGATTGCAAATGCGTTTCCTCATTTTTAAATTCTCCCATGTTCACTTTTTTATGTCAAAGTTCCGAAGTATAAACTCAATTGGTAAAGCGTGCAGGCTTACAGATGTTTACAACACATTTAAAATAAAATCCGGATGGTTTTTGGAAGGCAATGTAACTTAAAAGGAACTTAGTTAAGATTAACTAGCTGAGCCACCTGGTGTTTATATTGCTGGTGGGAAGGAGTATGACGGGTGATGAAATGAAAAGTTGTAAACACCTAATACACTGAATATTAGTAATGGAGCCTTTACTGAATTTTACTATTTACTTAATTAACTGAATTTTACATAATTAAATAATTCGGATAAATTAAAAGCTGTGACAACCCTATGCACCCAGTAATGGAGCCTTTTTTGTGTGGTTTCTAGTTAAGTAACTAAGCCACCAAGATTTTGTTGATTAGCATGACCACGAATTGTTTTATTGCACAACTTTACGTACAACGTGTACATTGACAATCATTATTCGAGTCCAATTAGTATAATATTAAAAAGAGTAGCTATGTAATCGTTGAATGTATTCGGATTAACGTTTTGAATATATACACAAGAAGGTTAAACATTTTTTAAGTAAAGAAAAAGATAAAAAAAATAAAACGTTTGTTACGGGGATCGAACCCGGCAACGCCGTGATCGAAGTCACTTGCCTCATGTGACCGAGCCAATTCGCCACACTGAAATATAAACCTGTGTAGTATATCAAAGAAGAAAGGTGGAGCGTAAAACGACGTGCGCAATTCCTGTTTCCCTGTTCACGATGGCAACCGGCGTGCCGCGATGGCGATGTTTCTGTCTATTGATGATCTTTACAGCATCTATTGGTAGTCTCATTTATTAAAAATGTATCCAGGAATCATCGCTTATACAAATTAAAAAGGAATAATAGGAAAAAAAGTTTTTTTCCAGGACCGAGAATCGAACAGGGTAAGCCTGTGTCGAAGCAAGCTGCTTTAGACAACTGTGCTATAATGCCGACGGACAGCGAAGCCACCAAGATTGACAAATTAACATAAATATAATAAAAAATAATTTTACAAATTAAAAGTTGTGAACACCTAATAGGTATCCTGCATGAGAAAAGGTTGCCATAGCAACCTACATAAAAGAATAGGGATTAAACAAATCTGACAGCAGCAATCCAAATCTCATAATTAGAGTGATTACTTGTGGAAGAAAGATAGTTAAGTAAGTACAAGTTAATAATAATACGCAATATTTATCCATACACATGATCAAATTATTAATTCATTTGAGAAACATGATTTATAGCTATTATTTAGAGCTTTGACACATTTCCCCTACCAGAGCATTAGTCTCTTAGAGTATTAGGAGCAGAGCACCTAATATACCTAGTAATAAAGCCTTTTTGTGTGGTTTATTGTTTCGTAACTGAGCCATCAAGATTGACAAATTAGCATAATTAAAATAATTAAATTAATTTTAGAAACTTAAAGTTATGATCACGTAATGTATGCACGTAATGGAGCCTTTTTGTGTGGTTTCTTGTTTCGTGTTGTTCTTGTTTCTTGTTAAGCCACCAATATTGACAAATTAACTGTATTTTAAATAATTAAATAAGTGTGACAAATGAAAAGTTGTAAACACCTAATACTCTGAATATTAGTTATGGAGCCTTTACTGAATTTATACTATTTACTTAATTAACTGAATTTTACATAATTAAATAATTCTAGTAAATTAAAAGCTGTGACAACCTAATGCACCCAGTAATGGAGCCTTTCTTGTGTTGTTTCTAGTTTAGTAACTGAGCCACCAAGATTCTGTTGATTAGCATGACCACGAATTGTTTTATTGCACAACTTTACGTACAACGTGTACATTGACAATCATTATTAGAGTCCAATGAGAATAATATTAAGAAGAGTAGCTATTGTAATCGTTGAATAAATTCGGATTAACATTTTTTAAGTAAATAAAAAGATAAAAAATAAAACGTTTGGTACGGGGATCGAACCCGTCAACACCGTGTTCGAAGTCTCATGCCTCATGGGATCGAGCCAATTCGCCACACAGAAACCAAAGCAGTCTGTATAGTATCAAAGAAGAATAGCGGAACGTAAAACGACGTGCGAGTTTTTCTGTTTCCCTGATATCTTCAGTGTTCACGATGGCAACTAGCGTGCCGCGATTGCGATGTTTCGGTCTATTGATGATCTTCACAGCATCCCTGGACCTCTTATTTGAATATATATCCTAAATGTATCATCGCTTATACAAATTAAAAAATAATATATGAAAAAAAAAGTTTTCCGGGATCGGGAATCGAACGCATTATGCAGAAGTCGAAGCCAGATACCTTCCACCTGAGCTATCAGCCCGATGGAAATTAGAGCCGCTGTTTAGTGTATCAAAGAAGAAGGGCGGAACGTAAATATTGATAATTTTCCCACTTCCGGTTTAAATTTATTGTGTTTGCTTTAAGTGGAGTGTCTAGCAATACATTGTCTTTATTGTTGCCAAATTTCAAAACTCTCGATGGACCCGTTTGACTTTTAAAATATTTAAAATTTAAAATTGTAATAACTTCACTTCCGGTCAAAAATTTTCAGATTTTCTTTCAAAGGGCACCGCTATAAATATGACTCTATGTCTCTGCCAAATTTCAACTCTCTAGACCAAACCGTGTAACCTGTGGAGATGGGCAAACAAACCGGCCGTGCCTAACTAACTAACTAACTAACTAACTAACTAACTAACTAACTAACTAACTAACTAACTAACTAACTAACTAACTAACTAACTAACTAACTAACATGAAAGTCAATCCTTGCATGTTTGAGGCACAAAATTCACCCCGAAGGGATGATCGCAGCACTTTGATATTTGGTTAGGTGTTGTCAGGTGGCTAAATATACCCGATAACCATGGTTTTCAACTTTCATTTCTAAATGCTTGCATGCGTACTGACACCCCGAAATCGGGCCCGAAGCGCTTGCTGTATACAGTCGTGGTAGTAAGCTCGCACGTTGTATAGAGCGGTGCTTGGCAGCGTCGAGCTAACGCCCGACTAGATCAGTGGCTATTTTCACCGTGTGCTCGCTTTTAGCTATGTGTTTATGATTAAGTTTATTTGTAAAATACATCGGTTCTAAATATCTTGTTCATTATTGATTGTTCCTGAGTGTAGTGCCTCGACGGCAGGTTCAGAATGCAGCTGCCAGTTTCAGGAATTTCGGGTATAAAGTCACGTGTCTTTATCAGTCTTTATCTGGGCGTCGTGTAGGTACTAGGTACGGTGTATTATATCTGCGGTGCTTTAGTTATCCAAGTATGGAGTGCGAAGACGAAACTTTTATAAGTGTGTTTGGTAGCGGAATATTCGACAGCTTTGAGGTAAGATATTATAAAGAATTTATTCACTATCACTATTAAAATACAACCTACATAGTTTTATTTTTGTAGTACCTACGTATACACAAGTATTTAATTGGCTGTCGTTTTCAGGAATTCAAATCAAAGCTTGATGAGTACGAACATATTTCTGGTGCCGTATTTCGGATGATGAGGTCCGTTTCGGCGAAGTATGAAAACACCCGGAGGAATTGGAGCAGATTCCAGAATGTATGAAATATTGTTATGCGATGTTTGTTCGCGTCCATTTTGGCGACCCGAAAGTAAATGGCAAAGGACAGAAAGGACGTATTAATTGACGCTGTGATTACATATTTACAATGTACTATGTTTTGATTAATAAAACATTTTGTTACATAACATGTTAACTTTGTCATACGTATAATATTTTTGGTTCAATTCAGAAAAGAAAACATACTAACACTTTTTGGCCTTTACATTCTTGAATCAGTTTCCGTAATTAAAAGAAATATCAATTCCCAAGTTCTTAATAATAATATACACTCCCACTTCACTCGTCATAATAATCACATACACATGCAACATCACTATCTTAAAATCACTCAATTCAACTCAATGCATATCAACATTAAATTATATAATAAATTATCACGCAAACTAACGGATATAAATGATATGAAGATATTTAGAAGAGAATTAAAGAAATATTTAATTGCTAAGGCCTATTATTCAATCAAAGATTTTCTCGAGGATTCTGCATTGGAATAACATTTTGAAAAACATATTGGAATATCATAAGTGGTATTTTTAGATTTTCCTGAATTGCATTCTGTATTATAATTATATTTATAACTGACTTTGTGTTATCATAACATTGTATTTTTAATTCCAGGTGTTTTATATTGTATTTTATTTAATTTTCTCTTAATTGTACTTTGTAATGTGACAATAACATTTTGTGTTTACCCTAAACCTAGAACATTTATACTTTCCATACACCCCCATTGGAGGGTCTCTATGTATTAACTATGTATCATACATGTACTACATTTTGTGGAAATAAAACTGATTATTATTATTATTATTATTCACTTTATTGTCTCAGTGTACAGTACAGGATTAACATTTGAATGAGTAACACAAGAATATTTTCAAACATGAATATAAACTAATCTAAATTCGCCTGTCACTGGTCTTGAAAAATCAGCCGAGGATCAACCATCTCCTTGAGGCTGATTCTTTTGATGTTGCTTTTTTTCTGATGTGGTGTTACAGCACTTTTCTCAATATATGGGCAGTTCCCAAGAGTACTGTCTTTTGGAGGTCATGCATGCAATGACATCCAGGAATGTGAAGCAGATGTTCTTGGAGACTTAATGCCACTGTACCAAGAGCTCCTATTACAACTGGCACTATTTTCGTCTTTAGTTTCCACATTCTGTTGATGTCAATTGCCAGGTCTTTGTACTTTAATATTTTTTCCGCTTCTTTAGCAATTAAGTTATCTTCCATTGGGATTGCCACATCAATAATTAAACAGGTCTTCTCATGTCCATTTTTTAATACAATATCTGGTTTATTAGCGAGGACTGTCCTATCTGTTTGGATCTGCTCATTGTAAAGGATGGTAACCTGGTCGTGGATGACAACTTGAGCTGGCTTATGCATATACCATTTTTCTTCAACCGGAATTCCAAAATGTTTACATATATCCCAGTGAAGATATGTGCACACGCGATCATGCCTTTGAATGTATTCACGCTTCGCTAGTACAGGACAACCGGATGCTATATGGTTTATTGTCTCAGCGAAGGATTTGCATAGTCTGCACATTTCATCGGTGCCTGTCTTAAGAATACGCCGGTCATAATACTTAGTTCTCAGTGCTTGGTCTTGTGCCGCAACTATAAAAGCTTCTGTTTCCCCCTTGAGATCAGATCGAGTCAACCATCCAAATGTTCTATCTCTATCAACTTGAGGGGATTTCATTTTATTCGGATATTGGCCATGCATGATTTTTCCTTCCCAGATGGATTTTATGCCAAGCTGCAATCCTTCTTTAACTTTCCTCCTGATCTTCTTTACTTCCTGTACTAGTGGCAACGATGGATTTCCTTCGGGGAGTATCAATTGCATTTTCTCTAGAAACTTGTCGGACAGCTTGATTAAGGACATTGTCTTGGGTTTGTTCAATTCATATTCTTTCACCATACATACATATTTATCTAAAGTATTTGCTTGTAGATAATGGGACAAACCAATTACAGCTACTTGATATGCTGATTCCAATTGCATGAGACCTCTTCCTCCACATTTCCTCGGCATATACAATCTTTCCACGTCTGCCATAGGATGGTGCATCCCATGCATTGTCAAGATCTTCCTGGTTTTCCGATCAATTTGCTTCATGTCTTCAAGCCGCCAATCCACGATGCCAAAACTGTATTGCATTACCGGAACTGCCAACTGCCCAATTGCTAATATCTTGTTCCTACCTGTCAGTTCGCTTCGTAAAACAAGACGTAATCTCCGCTTGTACTCTTTTGTAATTTTTTCTTTTAACAAAGCATGATGTATTCCATCTCCTTCTTCTACTCCTAAATATTTATAAGTCATCCCTTCCTCCAAACTCTGTATTTCTGAACTGTCATCAAGAACAACATTCTCCTTTTGTACCATTCGTCCAGAAGTAAAAGATAGTTTGGCACATTTATCTAAGCCAAATGTCATTCCAATATCATCGCTGAATAGCTTTACTGTCCAAAGCAATCCTTCCAACTCGTTGTCATTCTTCGCGAAAAGTTTTAGGTCATCCATGTAGCACAAGTGAGAGACTTTTTGTCCTTTCAGTTTCAAACTATATCCAGATCCGGACGAATTTAGTTCATAATAATAATAATAATTATTATTATAAACCACACAGTTAAATGAAAGATAATATCAAGGATCTAGTAGAGCGGTCGCTCCACCCAGCCAAGTCGTACTATACACTCACAGTCACTCAACATACCGTAAATGCCTAATAAACTGAGGAGCAGACCAAACACTTTTACTGTAAGCAACAACATGGCATTTTCGGCCTACTGGATCTCAAAATTGGTAAATCTCACATTGTTGCGAAATATCTTAATTTCGAGCTATGGCCCACCCCACTACATATACCAAATTTGGGAACAATAGGTTATGCCATTTGCGCGCTAGAGGACCGAGAAAACAGTGAAATTACACCACTTTCTGATTCTGAAGATGATGATGATTCTGATGATATCACGAAACGTCGCTATCACCGCCACAGCCTAAACGGCTGAACCGATCGACCTGAAATTTTTACCACATGTGCACTTTTGGCGTCTGAGGTGCCTTTTTATAAAACCAACCGGAAGCCGCCATTTTGAAACCGGAAGTGACGTCATAACTCAAAAACGTCTGGACCGATTAGAACGAAATTAGCGCCATTCGATTTAGATGGTCATCTATATGAAGTATCAATAAAAAAAATATTATTTTCTTATTTTCTAAACCGGAAGTGACGTCATAAATACGCAATATTTAACTTATTTCAACAAATTATACTTAAAATACGTACATAATTAACTTACATTGTAACATAGACAATACAATTTATATATTCAAGGTAGCAGTGTTCTCGGCCGCCATTCCTGAAACCGGAAGTGACGTCATATATCTAAAACGCCTGTACCGATTGCAACTGAACTAGCTCCTGCGTATTCATTCTGCTATTTATTTGAAAAATCAATTGTGAAAAATGAATAAATAAATTAATGGTACCGGAAATGGCGGCAGGAACCACTAAATGAAACCGGAAGTGACGTCATATATTACAAACGGCATGACCGATTTTTCGGAAATATAGGGATTAGGAATTCAGATGGTCGTTCATGAAGGTATCAACTAGATAAAACTAGATTGTTTTCTTATTACCTATACCGGAATTCGGCCGCTATTTCAAAACCGGAAGTGACGTCATGTATCGAAAACGGCTGGATCGATTATAACGAAACTTAAGCTATTCTTCTTGGATAATCATTTTCATCTTATACCAAACGCAACTTTTCATAGTAACCAAATCGGTTGAGGCGTATTTTTTTAAAGAAATTAGTCCCTGCTCGGACATGTGCTACAAGCTGTATGAATAAACTAACAAAAGAAGTGATATCCCAGAAAAAACACTCCGTGTAAAAATACCAGCCAAGTCTCTTTAACTATAAAAAAAATAGACGAAATCTAAAAATTCAGCACTGAAAAGGAGTGATATCAAAAAAGGAGCCAAGTCAACGAATTTTCCAAATTTTAATCGTACCATTGAAATAAAAATATCAACCCCCGAGAAATACTTAAAAAAAGGACTTGGCGCATCGTTTTTTTAAAGACATTTTTCTATTCTTAAGCTTATGCCACTCACATACTACGTAGTTCAGAAATGCCTAGAAAAATTGGGACAAAACTTTCAAATTAAATATTGAACATTCTGTAAAATATTTTAAATTTAAATATAAGTACGCAAAGAAACATAGCATTGTCTTACAAGCAATAAATACAGAACAGTTGTGTTTGTGATTGGTAGGTACCTATAGTTTTGTGGGTACATCAACATACCTACTACAGCATTATACTTTGAACCTTCTCGCCGTGTAATTAATTGCTATTAATTAACATTTTATACCAAAAAAATTCATAAATTACATAACGTATTACTTTAGATAAAAATCTAGTCAGTAATTATTTGAGCAGCATGGCTCAGTGCACTAGTCACTTATACAAATCTCATTGACGGCCTTCTTGTAATGAGCGCTTTCGCTATTTCCCTCAGTCACGATATTGAGAAGTATGATTGATTAATATGACCCTAGAAATAGTGGCAATAACGAATAGACTAGGCCGCTTCCGTTTATTCGTTATTCGTTTATCCGTTTATTTCCTCTGAATATTGACAAAATACCAAAACTGCCAGTAGGTAAGAGTACTAGTTATATTAAAACGTAGTATGATTCGTCGATAATGAATGTGATATACTCAGGAAAATATACTTGTAGAGTTCTTCCTATACTTTTAGGATAGAAAAGTGTCTTTAAAAAAACGATGCGCCAAGTCCTTTTTTTAAGTATTTCTCGGGGGTTGATATTTTTATTTCAATGGTACGATTAAAATTTGGAAAATTCGTTGACTTGGCTCCTTTTTTGATATCACTCCTTTTCAGTGCTGAATTTTTAGATTTCTTCTATTTTTTTTATAGTTAAAGAGACTTGGCTGGTATTTTTACACGGAGTGTTTTTTCTGGGTACGAAACTACCCTTAGAAAAATGTCCTATAGTATATTTTGAAGTATTTCAAAGTATTCTGTAACAACGTGTGGTAAACTATAGTTTGTGCTATAGTACTTGAAGTACAGGAAAAAAGTACTATAGGTTACTGAAGTAAATTCTACAGTATCGGTAGAAAACTAAAGTATAAACTACAGTATTTTTACTACAGCTGAAAATACTATTTTTTACTCTGGAGTAAATATACTTTACTGTAGTAATTCAAAGTATGTACTATAGTATTTTTACTACAGACGATATATACTGCAGTTTACTATAGTAAAGTTATAGGGAACGTACTTCCCTGTAGTAATTCGAAGTATCAAGCTAGAGTACTTTGACTACAGACAAAATATGTTTACTATAGTAAGTTCTATAGTATATATACTTCATTGAAAATCTATAGTACCTGTAGTAAAGAAAAGTGTAATCTACAGTATGTTTACTACAAACCCATTTATATTGTAGTTTACAGTAGTATACTCTGTAGTATATGTACTTCATTGACTTTTTACTACAGTATTTGTAGTAAAGTATGGTATATAAACTACAGAATTTTTACTTCATTGACTTAGAAAATTTGCACCACATCACCCTGTAGTATATTTAGCCCAATACCCTAATTACTATAGTATTTGTAGTAAAGTAAAGTATAAACTACAGAATTTATACTCATTGACTTAAAAAATTTGCACCACAACACCTACTAAAATAAACTATAGTAATTATACTACAGAGCGTGAGCTGATATATTTTATGGGGGAAATATCACAGATAATATTACTTTATAAATAAATCTTAATATTTATCGTTTCTCCTATTCTATTATGTTAATTACAATTTTATGATCCACCAAATAATATCAATATGTTCCCTTAAATATGAAAACTCAATATGATGACTATTAGTGCAATGAAGTCTTGTCTGCACCGCTGGCCTACTCGGTAAAACGCTCGACTACGGACCACGAGATCGCAAGTTCAAGGCACGGCGCCTCCGCGGGATTTTATAATTGAAATGTGTAATCAAACCTTGTCCATTACTTCAGAGGAGGTTTCCCGAATGCAAATGAGTACTCATATCTAAGGAAAATTTTATTTTTCTATGAAATTTTAACGTTTTATTTGACGAAATGTACTGTAGTAATAATACTAAAGTAAACTATAGTAAAGTAACTGAAGTAAATGTACAGCAGTATACTGCGATAAGCTGTAGGACAATTCCTGCAGTAATTCTAAGTTTGTCCCACAACGATTACTTGCCAATAATCCAGACCCTCTGTATTACAACACAGAGATACGAAAATTGAAAAAGAAGTGTAGACAGGCTTACTCCACGAGATTCACCAGTGACAAATTTAAAAATCTCAGCCGAGATCTCCTTGACCTTAAAAGCACTTCTCTCAATAATTACATGCATACATTATTGGAAGTGGATAAACCTGGAAACTGGAACCGTTTTCACAGGCACGTAAATTCAAAGAAGGGTGACAATAATTCAATACCAACCCTTCTTAAGAGTCCAGATGCCCAGAGTGCAACGACGGATGTTGAAAAAGCTAACTTACTAAACCTCACATACAGTAAGGTATTTAGTGCAAGTCCAATTTGGAGCTTAGCCAACTCTACATCCTTACCTCAAGCCATGTCCGCAAACAACCAGAACAGTTTCACAATTAACATCAGTGCCATAAAATCTGCTATACAACGCTTGAAAATAAACACGTCACCAGGCCCGGACGGGATAACTTCACAAATGTTGAAAATCGGAGGATCTGTTATTGCCCCTTATCTACATCGACTTTTCGTCACATCCATCAACAACTCTGAAGTCCCAGAAGATTGGAAAACGGCCACAGTAAGACCCATCTACAAGAACGGCAGCCGTGATAATCCTGCTAATTACCGTCCAATTAGCAATACATCGATCGTCTGCAAGTTATTGGAGCGAATTATCACGGATTACATCCACGCCACCTGGAATGAGGAAAACTGGCTGTTTGACAATCAACACGGCTTTAGGAAAGGCTATTCGTGTGAATCGTCTCTTACGGTATTCACTCAAGAGCTAGCTGAGGCACTGGATCAAGGGGATCAAGTGGATGCAATCTTGATCGATTTCGCCAAGGCGTTTGATGTGGTACCACATAATCGCTTACTCGACAAGATCATGGGAATGAACCTGGATAACAAAGTGATACAGTGGATTCGTGAGTTCCTAACTAATAGAACCCAGCGAGTTCAAATAGGAGAAGCAACATCAGATCTAGCAAACGTCACATCCGGAGTCCCGCAAGGATCAGTTTTAGGTCCGACTCTCTTCACTGGATACATAAATGATATAGCTGACAATATGCAAACCAACATACGCCTCTTTGCTGATGATTGTATAGTATACTACACTATAAAGGGAACAGAAGATCAGCTGCAACTCCAGCAAGACATCGACAAAATCAACACTTGGGGTACTGTCAATGGTATGAAATTAAACACCAGCAAAACAACAGTAATCAGTTTCACCAGGAGAAGATCACCAATACCTACTACATATCATATCCAGGGAGACAGCCTCGTTAAATCATCAACATGTAAATATCTCGGAGTCACACTTTCATCAGATCTAAGCTGGAATAACCACATAGGTAGAGTTATCAGTAAGGCGAAGAGAAATTTGAGCTTCGTAATGAGGAACCTCCGTGGTAGCCATCGTCGCACCAAAGCCCACGCCTACAAGTGTCTCATCCGACCATTGCTCGAATACTGTTGTGGGGTATGGGATCCGTATACCTCGTGTAGGACCTATGACCTCGAGATTGTCCAGCGGCGAGCAGCGAGGCACGTCACGAACAACCTGCGGTGGTGGTCGACGGAGAATGGACGGCCACATGTCAGCGTGACCAAACTCCTGACAGAGCTGGGGTGGGAAACACTGGCAACGAGAAGAAGTAGGGTTGGTCTCCGCTGTCTTCTTAAAGCTTTAAGCAGGAAGCCAGCCTGGCAAGGCCTAGATGGGCTATGGTCATTCTCAACCAACATCACCCGGCATGACCATAGCCTCAAACTAAATCTAAGGCGATACAAGACGAACATCGGTCTGCACTCATTCCTGGGTAGAACTTGTCGGCTCTGGAACCGCTTGCCAGCGAAGAAGATGGAGTCCCTACCTGACGCTGCCCAATTGGAGAATATACTCTCCGATGAATTCCAGATCTGATTTCTTGAATATTGTCAATTGCATTGTAACAACACTTAAATGTATTTTATATATGTAATTCCATCTCCAGCCACCGGAAATTTATTTCCAAAGCTGTGTAAAATTAAATAAATAAATATACTGCGATAAGCTTGTAACAAGTTGGCCTATCTAGGTTAGAAAATTAACTTTAAAAAAAATAATAATGTTTGCTTGAAGTAGGTTTAAAGAATGAACAAGCTTGTAGCATGGCATTCTTAGAGTCAAGGTTAACTGAACACAAAGTAATTAATTAGAATCATTATGTAAACTTACAATCTTAAAATTCAACAGCAATCAAAATATAGACAAAAATATAACAAGCAATCAAATAAGTTTAACAATGTGCAATTATATCAAGAAAGTGAGTGAATCCATATAAAAAGTATGTGACCTTACCTAAATTGTGATGTCACCACGTAATAACAAGTGAACCAGTCATTGTGATAACGCTACAAAACCAGTCAGCCAGACTAGTTTTCAGTGATTCCAAGAAAAGCATGGGTCTACGTGCAGAAAGAAAGTCGTTTCGCGGGCTTTAGAAATGACAGAATGTCTAAAATTAGCTATCACGTGTACGAAACCAACCAATCAGATTCTTTGGAGGGAAAACGATGTCAGAGGGTATAAAACGTACGGCTACCAGCCAAACTTCATCAGTCGGAGTTTTCTCAGAGCAGTGAGACCTGCCTCGCGAACCGTGAAGCCTTGTGCACGCAACATAGTATAATTTCAGCGAGACAGTGCCGATGTGATCGAAGGTAAACATTAAAATAACATTTTTGTATAAACGTCAACCCAGTAAATTCAAAACTTCAAGCCTAATGCTGAGGCAAATAATATCGCATTAAGACAATTTCAAGTTACAAGTGATCAACTGAACAGTTTCAACATTAAAGTCAGTAAATGTTAAAGTATAAAAGTTAGTGAATTGCAACTCCGGGAGAAACCGACGAGTCTGCAGCCACGAACGTCATCAGCCTGAGCCAACTTGATCCAACTGCTCGAGGAGGTCACTCCTTGTGCACGGACTGCTGGACGTCCTGGTAACCAAGGGGTTATTAGACAACATCATCGCATCGCAGCTGAAGGAGGTGACATATCCAGTCATTTCATTCTGCTGGTGGACTGGAGTTCACGGGACACACTACGCAAGAGTCAACGCCATCCACTTGTTTACGCGGAAGTAAACAAACCAGACGACATCATCACTACTGCCGACGTATCGAACGTAATATTGTTTCATAATTTTTGATTGCTCTTTTCACATCAATGAACATTTATTTTCTCTGTAATAAACAAATTATAATATTGCTGATTCTTTGTGTTCTACCCTCTGAGCCAAATCCCGCAGGTTTCAGTGGCGCCCAACGTGGGGCTCGAATAACATTCCTGGGAGCAATTGTTTTGAAAGAAATAATTGTTTTCTTGATTGTGAAAGAGTTACTCAGTTGTTCTGAAACTTGTGGACACAGGCATTGCGTAAAATTTTCATGTATTTGGAAATTTTACATAGAATCAACCCGTTAACGTAAAGATAAAGCCAACTGTAGATTTGTGCATGTTAGTTCATTACATCTGTTACGATGGCAGATCGAGATGCAAGTTTAGCGTCAACTGTAGATTTAGATGAGACTGTAGAGGGGGCGGGGGACCAGTCAGTGGTTAGTGAACTCGAGGTAACTAGGAGCCAGGTGATAGGGGAGGACGAACACGATGACTCGCTACCTCATGTTGAAATGCCAATCTTTGAAGAGAGACAAAAAGAAGCCAGAGCTGACAGTATATATTCACAATTCGGTGAGAAAGAATCCTCTAATCCAGTTATGGAATTCTTAATGAAAATGCAGCAAGAACAACAGGAAAAAGAAGCTATCAAGGAAATGAATAGGAAACTAGAGAAACTAAAAGAAAAGGAGGAAAGTAAAAACGAGAAAATTAAGGAAAAGGAAGAAAGAGGAAAGGAGATGGAAAAGTTGTTGTTAAAAACTGAAAATGTCAGGGAGATCGTCAGTGAAATTCAAGCTGGATTGAAAAAGGTCGAAACTAGAGTCTCAAATGTAGAGGAGAGCGTACAGAGAATAAATGATAAAGTCGACACAGAGTTGGAGGTTATTAAGTCTTACATAGAATCAATTGGAGAACAAACGAGCAGTGTAGAGGAAAAAGTAAAATCCGAATTAGTAAAGATCAACACTGAGATCGATGAACGTGATAAGAAACTCAGTCTGGAGCTATTTTCATTAAGCTCGCGATTTGAAAGAAAGGATAAAGAGAAGAATGAAAGCATTTCAGCTATGAAGGAGAAAATAGAGGACGTAAGTAAGAAAGTAGATGAAAATGCAAAGAAGACTGGAACGACATCGAATATCATGTGTCATGCAAATAACGAGTTGCAATTTGCAAAACATTGTACTGAGTCGCTGATACAAGAGGCAATAAGATTTAATGGGGAAGAGAGTTGCCCAATAAACGCAATGCAATTTTTGAAGCTAATCAAAGAGCGTTTTTCAACATTCAATGTGAATAACAATCAGAAGCTGGGAATCATTGTCAAGTGTTTACATGGAAAAGCAGCAGACTGGTGTGTAAATAATCCCGTTGAGAATATTGACAAATTTGAAGAGGCTTTTAAAAATAAATATTGGTCGCAAACTGTACAGCATCAGCTAATCAGATCAATCTATGCTGGAGAATACAAAATTAGTTCGAACCTAAACATGGTGACCTATGTCAATCGGATTATCAACAAGGCAAAATATGTGACGGAGTTGGTCAATATGACGGAACAAGTTTTGGTTGGCATATTGATTAATCACTTACCACCAAACATCAGGGTGATAGTGCGTGGCAAAGTCAAAACTAAAGATGAGTTGATAAAAGAGCTGACTGACTTAGAGCATGATGAATTCACTGAAAAACTAATAAGAGACCCAAAGCAATATGAGCCAATTCGTAACGGGAATGGTTACAATGACAATAGGAACGGTTATAATAACAGGAATAGTTATGACAGAAATTACAATAACAACAACAACGGGAGAAACAGTCATAACAGAAATGGGAATGGTAACGGGAATGGTAACGGGAATAATAATAATCGTCCACCAGAGTCCGGTACGAAGGAAACGAAAAATGAGAATTCGGGAAACGAACAGGGGTCGGCACAGAATGGAAAGTAGAGAAGGGACAAGATTTTGCGTCGACCGAGAAAACACGTTTCAAAGAGAGAAAAGAAGAAATTAGGAGAATGCAGAAGAAAGAGCGTGAGGATCTTAAAGAGTATATACGCAGATCTTCAAGACGGTGGAAGAAAGAGATGGATGAACGAGAAGCAGCCAGAGAAGCAGAGGTTTCTGCAATAGAAAAACAACTTCAACTTGATTTTATGCTTTTCAAGAAGGGGATTGAAGACGGTGCTGCTTGCAAGATGTTGCAATCACAAGAGAGTATAGAGGGGGGCTGTGTGCTAGAAGAAATCGACGGAAATAAAATTAAATGTTTGGATGGCCCAGACAAAGTTGAAGGAAGTAGTTGTGAATATACGAAGATGAAGAAAGATGAAAATGTATTTCGAAGGAAGAATTTTGAAGACAATTGCGAGGTAGTATTGCCACAAGTGAGCGAGAAGGAAGTATTACAGATTCCGATTGCGAATCAAGATGATTTCGACAGAGTTCGAACAGTTGAAGAAATTGGCGATGTTTTGAAGTCTATAGGCGACTTTAAAAGTAATGGTGAAAAGTTTCACGACGAGAAAAATGACAAGGTGATTAGGAATGAAAACGATGATGTTTTGAAGAAAGGGTTGAATAATGATTTGAGAGAAGAAGACGAAAATGTTTGCTTGCAAGATGGACTGCAAATGAACGTACGAGAACTGAAGAAGAAAGCTGACGAAAATGAAAACTACACATCGACCACTGCTCAAGAAAACAGGGAAAATTCAATTCGGAAACAGCTACTTGAAGAAATTTCAAGGGTGAAAACTCAAGACGAAACAGAAGAAGGAACGATTTCATTTCCATTCGATCGTGGACGGAAGAAAGAAATCAATACGTCGAACAAATGATTCCTACTGATGACAACAGCAATGTTATGTTGATTGTTATGGTCGAAGTATGATGACCCAGCAAAAGTAGGTCACTAGGCCAATAACGGGACTGTGATAAGAGAGAGGGTTGAGTCGAGCATCGTTTCCGGGAGGTAGGATGAGGTTTGTTTTTGTTTTGGTAGATGGAGGGGTGAGTTCATTCATTCAGGTTTAGATTAGACAGCTGTAAGGGGAAATAAACTTGCATCTGTTGAAGGAAACTTTTTGTTTGTCAAAAGGAAGAAATTATTCCTGCTAGATAGTCCAGTCTCTATGTGAATCCTTGTTTTATCACCATTTTCTCATTCAAAATTTCAATGTATTTCAAATTTGACTTCAGTCAAAAGGTGAACAACAAGAATTCAGGGGGCTCTGTAACAAGTTGGCCTATCTAGGTTAGAAAATTAACTTTAAAAAAAATAATAATGTTTGCTTGAAGTAGGTTTAAAGAATGAACAAGCTTGTAGCATGGCATTCTTAGAGTCAAGGTTAACTGAACACAAAGTAATTAATTAGAATCATTATGTAAACTTACAATCTTAAAATTCAACAGCAATCAAAATATAGACAAAAATATAACAAGCAATCAAATAAGTTTAACAATGTGCAATTATATCAAGAAAGTGAGTGAATCCATATAAAAAGTATGTGACCTTACCTAAATTGTGATGTCACCACGTAATAACAAGTGAACCAGTCATTGTGATAACGCTACAAAACCAGTCAGCCAGACTAGTTTTCAGTGATTCCAAGAAAAGCATGGGTCTACGTGCAGAAAGAAAGTCGTTTCGCGGGCTTTAGAAATGACAGAATGTCTAAAATTAGCTATCACGTGTACGAAACCAACCAATCAGATTCTTTGGAGGGAAAACGATGTCAGAGGGTATAAAACGTACGGCTACCAGCCAAACTTCATCAGTCGGAGTTTTCTCAGAGCAGTGAGACCTGCCTCGCGAACCGTGAAGCCTTGTGCACGCAACATAGTATAATTTCAGCGAGACAGTGCCGATGTGATCGAAGGTAAACATTAAAATAACATTTTTGTATAAACGTCAACCCAGTAAATTCAAAACTTCAAGCCTAATGCTGAGGCAAATAATATCGCATTAAGACAATTTCAAGTTACAAGTGATCAACTGAACAGTTTCAACATTAAAGTCAGTAAATGTTAAAGTATAAAAGTTAGTGAATTGCAACTCCGGGAGAAACCGACGAGTCTGCAGCCACGAACGTCATCAGCCTGAGCCAACTTGATCCAACTGCTCGAGGAGGTCACTCCTTGTGCACGGACTGCTGGACGTCCTGGTAACCAAGGGGTTATTAGACAACATCATCGCATCGCAGCTGAAGGAGGTGACATATCCAGTCATTTCATTCTGCTGGTGGACTGGAGTTCACGGGACACACTACGCAAGAGTCAACGCCATCCACTTGTTTACGCGGAAGTAAACAAACCAGACGACATCATCACTACTGCCGACGTATCGAACGTAATATTGTTTCATAATTTTTGATTGCTCTTTTCACATCAATGAACATTTATTTTCTCTGTAATAAACAAATTATAATATTGCTGATTCTTTGTGTTCTACCCTCTGAGCCAAATCCCGCAGGTTTCAAGCTGTAGGACAATTCCTGCAGTAATTCTACTGTAGTAAGTGTCAATAATCCTAAAGTCTACTATAGAAATTTTACTATAGTATTTGTACTTCGATTTTGCTGAAGTATACTATAGGATATTTTTGTAAGGGTATACTGATAATACTTTTTGTGAATTTAGATCCTGCCATTGTCCCAAAACTCACCCTATTTTGAACAATTGAACAACTGCCAATTGCAGTTGTTTTTGCCTAGAAAATAATTTTTATAACATTCATTGAAATAATTAGGCAGATTTAAAAAGATTCGTTTTTTAATTTTTTCGAATTTATCGACTTCTTAGTGCATTTTTTGTTACAAACAGACTGTCAGCCTCAGACGCATATATAATTGGCAATTACCTCGGGAATAATCAATAATCAGCTAGATATTTCAAATCGAAATGTATTTGTACAAATAAACTTAATCATAAACACGTAGCTAAAAGCGTGCACACGGTGAAAATAGTCTCTCATGCTATTTTAACCACACGGTGAAAATAGCCACTGATTCTATTTTCACCACACGGTGAAAATAGTCGATTCCAAAAGTAATTCACTAGAATCAAATTGTTTCAGGTAAAACTATGCTTATTAGAAATAGGTAGGTAAGTCACTTTCTTATTGAATGGTGCAAGCCGTGATTTAGATAAATCAGTTAGCCTACCTTACAATATACAGATAAAGCCAAATAAAGAGAAGACACTTTTTCTACTACAGACATCCAACACACAAAAAGCAACAACACTTCACATCGAAATCTTCATGCAATTTGTCAGCTTGTATTGGCGAAAGTCAAACTATTGAACCAGTAGGTATGAAGTCAGTAGGTGTCAAGTCATCCAATTTGACTGAACTGCATTCAAACTGTTTCGTAGCATCGAGTTGACAGCTAGTTGGTCTTCTTTGTTGTTCTTACTGTTGTGTCCAGGAGATAGAAATACAACAAGATTAGTTTAAAATACTTTATTTTCTTCTGACAAGAACCAAACTTCCATTTTCATACTCAATTTCTTCTATTCTCCGCGCCTCCTTGATCTCCTCCGCCAGAGCCTATCTATTAGGCAAGGCCTAATAATTCCCCCTCCAAAAAGAGCCTTGAGGCATGGGTGCTTAGCCGCTACGCACCCATGCGGGAACGGGAATGACCGGCAACAATTGGTCTGCCCTGCCCGCTGACTTGCCAGACTTCGGATCGCCGAGCCCGTAGATGTTGCGTCCTATGGCTCGGACAATACGGAACGAACCATTCCTCTTTGATGCCAGATCGCTTGCAATGCCTTTGCGGTGCTGTGGTGCCTGGCGACGCTGAGTACTTGCAGCGTAGTGTAGCTGCGTACTTGCGAACTTGTGTCGCGGTGTATGGACGATTTGCCGTCGCTTCGCGTCGCTTCGAATCCTCGACGGAGTCCGTGCACTGCACCTGGGAATCCCCGACGGCGTCCGTGCACTGCCTTGCGGAATCCTCGACGGAGTCCGTGCCCTGCACCTTGGAATCCTCGACGGCGTCCGTGCACTGCCTTGCGGAATCCTCGACGGAGTCCGTGCCCTGCACCTGGGAATCCTCGACGGCGTCCGTGCACTGCCTTGCGGAATCCTCGACGGAGTCCGTGCCCTGCACCTGGGAATCCTCGACGGAGTCCGTGCACTGCACCTGGGAATCCTCGACGGAGTCCATGCACTGCACCTGGGAATCCTCGACGGAGTCCCTGCACTGCACCTGGGAATCCTAGAAGGAGTCCGTGCCCTGCACCTGGGAATCCTCGACGGAGTCTATGCACTGCACCTGGGAATCTTCGAAGTGGAGATGTGTTCGACGTCGAAGTGGAGATGGCGTGGCGGTTGTGTCCTGAACTGATAGTACAGCAGGCGTCGTGGACGCAGCTCGTTCTGCTACTATTTGACGCAGCGCAGCCAAGAAACCTTGAGAGTCACAGGTCTTGAAACGTAACATGTCGCGTTGCAGGTCGAAGGGCAACCTGCTCCACCCTGGAAGTTGTTCCAACCGGTAGCCAGATTCCATGTTTTGCTCCATTCCAACAGACAAACGTGCTTGGCGTGGAAATGGTATGAAATACCTGGCTTAAAAGTGAAATTCGGACGAGCCCCCACTTGTTGTGTCCAGGAGATAGAAATACAACAAGATTAGTTTAAAATACTTTATTTTCTTCTGACAAGAACCAAACTTCCATTTTCATACTCAGCTTTCATATGAGATACAAGTTACATCAGGAGTTCCACAGGGGAGTGTCTTAGGTCCACTTCTGTTCATAATCTACATTAACGATATAGGAAATAAACTAGATAATAAGATGATTGCAGATGATGCAGTTGTATATAGAAAGGCGGAGAGTAAAGAAGAAGAGGAATCATTACAGAAAGACCTAAATACTCTGTGGGAATGGGCAGCTAAGAATTAAATGAAATTTAATGTAAATAAATGTCAGATAGTCAGATATACAAACAGGAAACAAGGAGAAGAACCTAACTATGAGATGGGAGGTAATAGACTTCAAAATATGGCTAAATACAAATATCTAGGTGTAGTGTTAGACAAGAAACTAAATTGGAATGAGCAAGTGGGTGCAGTAACAACAAAGGCGACAAGAAATCTGAATTTCGTGATGAGAAGTTTAGAAGGAGCGACAACCGAAGTGAAGGAAAAAGCGTACTTGACACTAATAAGACCAGTGGCGGAATACGCAGGGGCGGTGTGGGACCCACATAAAATAGGACAGATAAAGAAAGTTGAAAGTGTACAAAGGTGGGCAGCCAGGAGGGTAACAGGAAAGCTAAGGAGAAGGAAGTGGATCATTCAAGATAGGAGAAGAGAGGGAATAAACATAAGACTTAAGAGAGTGCCGGAGAGTGTCACGGAAATGAATGGAAGTCGTTAAAGGAAAGAAGAAGGGAAATGAGACTCTGCAACTTTTTCAGAGCGTACACAGGGCGTGTTGGTTGGGACGGAATTGCACATAGGATTAAGAAACCGAATTATCTGGGGCGGAAGGATCACGCAGAAAAAGTTAGATTAGTAGAATCAAGGAGAGATGTAGGGAAGTATTTATTTGTAAGAAGAACGATATGTGACTGGAATACATTGAGCGGGGATGTTATTACGCCGTTACCAGAGGCAGTACAGGAATTTAAAATAAGACTGGTAAACCACAAATCAAAATGAGTGACTTAGCATAGAATTAGCATAGTTTAGCCTAGGACAACCATAGTTCCTTAAATAATATTCATTTAAATTAACTAGTTGTAATTTAAGTTTTAATTATATTATACCATTACTAGAGAGCCCCGCCAAGTAATACATGGCCCTATTTGCTATCTTTCTGGGCAAGGCAATGCATAACTGAAGATGGACCACCATTAAAATAAAACTACTCTGATAGGTATGCTGGCAAAGAATTGTCTCTCGTGATAATTTTTTTCAACTCACGGAATGACCGATCATAAATGCAAATCAAGGCTTTTTTATAATTATATCTGTGGAAGGTGCATACTAACCCCACACTAACCCCAATGCACACCTGTAGTGTACAACGTAAATTAGAAAAAAAGAAAACATATGTAACTATTTTTAAAATATTTAAATATATCGTGAATAACTCAATAGTCAATATATAAAAAATATGAACAGATACGACTCAATGTTAAATAAAAACAAAAACTTTAGTTGCATGGTATATAGAATTAAAATGATTTTATAATATTTGAAACACAACAGAATAAAATGTATCTATATGATGATCGAATTCAGGTTCCAAAATTTTATTTAGTCGAATCCTGTTTACAATTTAATTATTGTGTCAGGAGATGTACATCATAGTCTAGGATATTCTTCTCCGTACCGATCAACGCGACTGGCCAAGTCCATCACGGGGGGGGGGGGGGGGGGGGGTCAAAATAAGAATAAATATTTGAAACTGAATGAATTAAAACAAATAGGCGTGATTGATATTAAAATGGAATATGATTTGATTTGCAATTATGATGAACGAAAAGTGGTATCGAGATTTAATCGAAGTTCGTCACTTTTTATGTAAAAAATTAAAAAATTACGAAATATACCCAATACAATTTTTTGCATGTTTCCACTTTATAACTTACAAGAGAGCCCCGCCATGTAATACATGACCCTATTTGCTATCTCTCTGGGCAAGGCAATGCATAACTGAAGATGGACCACCATTAAAATAAAACTCTCTGCTATGCTGGCAAAGAATTGTCTCTCGTGACAATTTTTTTCAACTCACGGAATGACCAATCATAAATGCAAATCAAGGCTTTTTTTATAGTTATATCTGTGGAAGGTGCATACTTACCCCACACTAACCCCAATGCACACCTGTAGTGTACAACGTAAATTAGAAAAAAATAAAACATGTGTAACTATTTTTAAAATATTTAAATATAACGTGAATAACTCAATATTATTATTTTAAGCATTTTAAGCATTACAAAAAATATGAACAGATACGACTCAATGTTAAATAAAAACAAAAACTTCAGTTGCATGGTATATAGAATTAAAATGATTTTATAATATTTGAAACACAACAGAATAAAATGTATCTATATGATGATCGAATTCAGGTTCCAAAATTTTATTTAATCGAATCCTGTTAACAATTTAATTATTGTGTCAGGAGATGTACATCATAGTCTAGGGTATTCTTCTCCGCAACCGATCAACGCGACTGGCCAAGTCCATCACGGGGGGGGGGGGGGGGGGGGCGGTCAAAATATGAATAAATATTTGAAACTGAATTAAAACAAATAGGCGTGATTGATATTAAAATGGAATATGATTTGATTTGCAATTATGATGAACGAAAAGTGGTATCGAGATTTAATCGAAGTTCGTCACTTTTTATGCAATAACTTAAAAAATTACGAAATTTACTATATACAATTTTATGCATGTTTCACCTTTCTAACTTATCCTGATTTCGCATATTCTCTGCACACATGAAAACATCAACGAACGATACAGTATTAGGTATGTAGGTGTACCAATTAAAATCTTTTGATTAAATGCTAAGTTGTGAAGTAAGCAGAAAATGTATGTTCTTGCTTGCTTGATATTTGATTTGTTGATATTTGACTTATATATGACTATATAAGTCATATCAAATGAGAGACGTAATTTTGGAAATTAGGTCCAATATCAAAAGGTAACAATAAAATACACTCTGGAAAGAAATGTTCCCTTGTGCCCCCCCCCCACCCCCCCATAACCCACTCCAAAAATGTCAGGATTTATTCACATGAAATGTTGGTTTGCCATGATTCTAGTCAAGGTCTCCAGTGGAATTCCAATATTTTCTTCACTGCCAAATGGGTTCACTCCTACATTTGGAAAGTTTCGAAAAAAGTGACTTTTTCAATGACAATTTGGTTTATATTTAGTATCTCTCTAAATACTTATCGGATTCAAACGAAACTTTTTGCTTGCCAGTTCGCTTGAAATTATGTACAGGAAAAGTCATGTTTTGTTGAAAATTGTGCTAAATTCGCGATGTCTATAGACGCGAATCGTAACGCAACTTCCGATCTCCGGATTCCATGGCCAAATATTGTTCAGGTCGATTTGTGAAAATTAGTTTCACTGCCTACTAAAATTGATTTTCACTGCACAATTGAAATTGACGTTTAAAATTAAGAGATCAGAAAAGGCGATGTTTTTCACGAATAACTCGGTAAATACTGAACAGAATGTCGCGAAAGTGTTACTATAAATCAAGTCACGTAATTTTGTACATTACTGGCGAGTTTCAACTTGATCGGTGGAAAATTCAAGATTTGTATAAAGAACGAAATTTTCAGCCACGTTGCTACGGGGACGACGTTCTTCTCTTTTAAGCGTATTATAGTAAAGGATCCTGATTATTTAATCGTTCGCATATTCTCTGCACACATGAAAACATCAACGAACGATACAGTATTAGGTATGCAGGTGTACCAATTAAAATCTTTATGCTAAGTTGTGAAGTAAGCAGAAAATGTATGTTCTTGCTTGCTTGATATTTGTTTATATAGTCATATCAAATGAGAGACGTAATATTGGAAATTAGGTCCAATATCAAAAGGTAACAATAAAAGACACTCTGGACAGAAATGTTCCCTTGTGCCCCCCCCCCCCACCCCCCCATAACCCACTCCAAAAATGTCAGGATTTATTCACATGAAATGTTGGTTTGCCATGATTCTAGTCAAGGTCTCCAGTGGAATTCCAATATTTTCTTCACTGCCAAATGGGTTCACTCCTACATTTGGAAAGTTTCGAAAAAAGTGACTTTTTCAATGACAATTTGGTTTATATTTAGTATCTCTCTAAATACTTATCGGATTCAAACGAAACTTTTTGCTTGCCAGTTCGCTTGAAATTATGTACAGGAAAAGTCATGTTTTGTTGAAAATTGTGCTAAATTCGCGATGTCTATAGACGCGAATCGTAACGCAACTTCCGATCTCCGGATTCCATGGCCAAATATTGTTCAGGTCGATTTGTGAAAATTAGTTTCACTGCCTACTAAAATTGATTTTCACTGCACAATTGAAATTGACGTTTAAAATTAAGAGATCAGAAAAGGCGATGTTTTTCACGAATAACTCGGTAAATACTGAACAGAATGTCGCGAAAGTGTTACTATAAATCAAGTCACGTAATTTTGTACATTACTGGCGAGTTTCAACTTGATCGGTGGAAAATTCAAGATTTGTATAAAGAACGAAATTTTCAGCCACGTTGCTACGGGGACGACGTTCTTCTCTTTTAAGCGTATTATAGTAAAGGATCCTGATTATTTAATCGTTCGCATATTCTCTGCACACATGAAAACATCAACGAACGATACAGTATTAGGTATGCAGGTGTACCAATTAAAATCTTTATGCTAAGTTGTGAAGTAAGCAGAAAATGTATGTTCTTGCTTGCTTGATATTTGTTTATATAGTCATATCAAATGAGAGACGTAATATTGGAAATTAGGTCCAATATCAAAAGGTAACAATAAAAGACACTCTGGACAGAAATGTTCCCTTGTGCCGCCCCTCCCCCTCCCCCCATAACCCACTCCAAAAATGTCAGCATTTATTCACATGAAATGTTGGTTTGCCATGATTCTAGTCAAGGTCTCCAGTAGAAATTCCAATATTTTCTTCACTGCCAAATGGATTCACTCCTACATTTGGAAAGTTTCGAAAACAGTGACTTTTTCAATGACAATTTGGTTTATATTTAGTATCTCTCTAAATACTTATCGGATTCAAACGAAACTTTTTGCTTGCCAGTTCGCTTGAAATTATGTACAGGAAAATTCATGTTTCGTTGAAAATTGTGCTAAATTCGCGATGTCTATAGACGCGAATCGTAACGCAACTTCCGATCTCCGGATTCCATGGCCAAATATTGTTCAGGTCGATTTGTGAAAATTTGTTTCACTGCCTACTAAAATTGATTTTCGCTGCACAATTGAAATTGACGTTTAAAATTAAGAGATCAGAAAAGGCGATGTTTTTCACGAATAACTCGGTAAATACTGAACAGAATGTCGCGAAAGTGTTACTATAAATCAAGTCACGTAATTTTGTACATTACTGGCGAGTTTCAACTTGATCGGTGGAAAACTCAAGATTTGTATAGAGAACGAAATTTTCAGCCACGTTGCTACGGGGACGACGTTCTTCTCTTTTAAGCGTATTATAGTAAAGGGCACCATAAGACTGTTACTATGGTTATCTTGTCCTTTGTAACTAATATTATTATTAACATTAATCTTAACTTATACATATCTTAAAAATGTTACCACCTGTATGACATACAATTTGTAACTAATAAATCAATCAAAAATCAATCATCAATCAATCAATAATAATCTCCTTCTTCTCTTCTCCGCGCCTCCTTGATCTCCTCCGCCAGAGCCTATCTATTAGGCAAGGCCTTATATTACTATGTAGGCTGGAGCATAGGCTGGAGCCTAGGCCGTCTCTTCTGCCAATACTAGAATCCTTCTCTTTCGTCACGAACTATCAGCTGTCGGGCGAGATCAGAATCCGGACTGTTTCTCCAAATCTATGTTCAAAGATAAAGTATATGTATAATTAATTCACTTAAACGAAAAGTATTTACTTTACTCAGTTAATTTATGGGAGAAAATAAGTGAACTAACCTTCATCCAGTCTCTGCGCCGCGCCGTGATGTCTTCTATCTTTCGAATTTCACAGTATTTTGCAACAAAAACTGATTTACGTGAAGCTAACTATACCATTTTATATTGTGTACTAAGTGTCACATGTCACAAGCAGCATTATGTAATAGTAAATAGTGAAATTATGCAAAAAGACGTCAATCTTGGCTCTGTTTACAAAACGGAACTTATAAAGGAGGTCGTGGTTTACATGCAAACGTCAATGGTTGAAATGCAGTTTACTCCTGTGGATACTTGGAGCGCCACCGTCGACTTCCTAAATATTTGAAACTAGCACGCCAATGTTAAGGTGGCTGTATATCACGTGACTTTTCAACCAAAAAGCTACACATTTTCATTTGGAAGGGTTCAGTTCAGCAAATACTTCTCACTCATCAAATAAGTTAGGACACATCTGTTGGACCTAATCTACGCAGAAAAGAACTGCGAAAATAACATATTAGATGATTCTACTTCCTTGCACCTAAATATTCTCAAATCAAGACCTGAAGTTGAAGGAAATTCTACGAGTTGCCAAGAACAGCAAACATTACCCTAATAAAAAGGCATATATGCATCACAAACCTGACGCAATATCAGAATGTATAACATGCGCTCATTCTTCGTCTTTCCAGTGAAATGTTGAGACAATAATTATATCCACTATTATGAATGTAATGATTAAACGAACAGCACTTGGTTTTGACAGTCTTCACACGCGTACGTATACACGAAATTTGTGTTGTTTTTATTATAAAATCACTGCAAAATTAAATAATATTGACTGCAAATATTGATAAGCTCAAGTATGCAGTAAATTTCCTTCATAAATCACCTTGGATTACTCAACATGAACGATGTAAGGTATGTACTCATAGGTAACTATTTCTTTTGATCGGATGTAGAGAAATAAAGTCACGTGATATACAGCCACCTTAAAGTAGCCAAGTGACGCTACTACGTGAAGAAGTGAACGGGCTGATCTTTATACTATACTACAAGTCTGATTTATGTTGGATAATAGATTTTGGTGCCCGTATTCAGCGTATTACACATTTGAAGCTTCTTTTGTAAGTAATACTTAAATTATATGTCAAAGTGTGAAGAATAAAATGATTTCATCTGATATATTATTCTAAATTCCAATTTACATGGAACAATTTTTTGAACAACTCTATGTCACATCCCTTTTGTTCATACAATTATGTATTTACACTTCTTGTCTCAGAACTCTAACTCAACTTTTATTCGACACTAAAAGTTGCAAAACGCCACCTAGCGTAAAGAATTAACATCTCCCCACCGAGTAAGCATGCACATGCGCACAAGGCGCGTGCAGGCAAGTCACTTATATGTCAATCGTATAACGAGTTCAGTAAAAGTTATAATTACAACGCGAAATAACAGAAATTGATGAATACCTTGGCGTCAACGATCAAATACAATCGGCATATTTCATTACAGCATATACATTCACATTTTTGAGACAACTGATGTCTATCCAGCAAAAGCACTATTTGACAGATTGCAATTGTTTTTATTACGGCCTTCTGAACGACCTTATCTGAAAACTTTTTCTTGACGCCTCGTTCAAAACAATTATATTATTGCAATCTGTCAAATGCTGCTTTTGGTGAATAGACATCTCGTTTTCACAAGAATAGACCAAAACATAAACTAAACGCGCATGCCCAATCCGCCATTTTCTCTTCCAGCTATGTTGTGACATTCAGGCAATGCACTTATATGTCAATCGTATAACGATTGTTCAGTAATAATAATAATTATCGTTTATTTAATTCTTTCTTTATCCAATTTACATCAGGTTAAAAGAACTTATACTAAGGCCTTAAATTATATTGATGCCGGTTGGCCGGTCCTGTCGCATCTTTTTCTTCTTCTTCCTGCTCTTCACTCTCTTCATTCTCGCTCTCTTCCTCTTGCGTCATCAGCACATCTCTCCACTTCTCTTCATCTTCCCACCATCTTCCACGCTCTACTTCTTCCCACTTCAATCCTCTTCTCTTAATGCTATCTTTAACTTGATCAATCCATCTTCCTCTAGCCCTTCCAACTCTTCGTTTTCTTCCTCCAACACTGTCAATCACTTTTCTTGGTATTCTATCTTTCCCCATTCTTTTTATATGCCCATACCATTTCAATCGCTCTCTCTTAATCTTATTATGTAAACTCTCTAACTGTAATGTTTGTCTAATGACTTTACTTCTTTGTTTGTCCATTTTTGTCAATTGCAATGTGCTTCTCAGGAACTTCATTTCAGCCGCTTCTAATCTTGCCTTTTCCCTATTGTTTAGGGTCCAGGTTACTGAAGCGTAGGTCAATATTGGAACAAAATACATCTTAAAAATCAAAATTTTGCATCGAGCGGGAATTTCTTCTTTCCAAAGGAATTTTCTAACAGATTGATAAAACCCTTCACTCAGCTGTATCCTTCTTTCAATTTCTGTTTTCAATTTTGCTTCATTAGTTAATGTGCTTCCTAGATATTTGAAATTTGAAGTTATTTTCAAAGGAACACCCCGCAACAAGATTTGCTTTGATTTATTTTTCTTCTTTGTCATGTACATCATTTCACTTTTGTCTTGACTAATCTTCATTCCATATTCTAACGTTACATCATTCCATTTATTCAGGCTTTCCTGCAATCTATCTTGATCATCGTCCCATATAAAGATGTCATCTGCGTATATCATTGTTTTCAAATCAACTTGTTGTTGTATTTGTCCTAAGACTTCGTCCAATACTATGTTGAAGAGGATTGGTGAGAGTACACTTCCTTGTCTCAATCCACTATTTACAGCAAACCAGTCAGTAAGGCCGGATGATGTTCTAACACAGCACTTACTTTGTTCATATGTACTCATTACCCTTTCAATTAGATCCTGATCAACACCCTTAGCTTTCATACATTTCCATACTTTTCCTCGAGACATTTTATCGTATGCTTTTTCTAAATCTAGAAAGATCATACTCATATCTTCTCCTTCTTCCCATCTAGTTTCCATTATTTGACGAGCCGCAAAAATGATGTCAACTGTCGATCTTCCTGGTCTGAATCCATATTGTTGCTCCTTCATCTGCGGCTCTATATGTAACTGGATTCTTCTTTCTAGAATCTTCTCATAAATTTTAGCGCAATGTGAAATCAGACATATTCCTCTATAGTTCTTGCATAACTTTCGGTTTCCCTTTTTAAACAACGGAACTATCAAACCTTTTAACCACTCATCCGGTACTTTCTTCTCCTTCCATGCTGCATTCATTACCCTTGTTAACCATACATAGCCTTCATTTCCTCCAGCCTTTATCATTTCTACTGATACCTCATCAATTCCTGGCGCTTTCCCATTCTTCATTTTTCGTACTATTTCTTCAACTTCTAGGGCCGATATATATGTCTCTCCATGGTCTGCCTTATTGTGCTCAGTGTCTGTCATACCTAAGTTTTCATGACTTTCCAACTCAATTGAACCCTCATTTAACAGTGATTCAAAGTATTTTTTCCATGTGTCTTTGATTTCTGCGGGTTTCATAGCCAACTCATTATCCTCTTTTAATATGTACCCTATTTGTTCGCTTGTTTTTCTCTTTTCTTTCATCAATCCATACAGTATTTTCTTATTGCCATTGAAGTCAGCTTCAAGTTTATCAGCAAATATTTCCAACGTTCTTTTCTTCTCCCTCAGAATTGTCCTCTTTGTCTCATACCTGCATTTCCTATAGTATTCTATATTCTCTTCTGTTCTATCTGTGTGCATTCTGTGCCATGCTTCTCGTTTCATTTTTACCGCTGCCTTTACTTGATCTGTCCACCAATGAGTTTGTTTCATCTTTTTAACTCCACTTACTCTTCCACATACTTGTAATGTGCATGTCAGAAAATGCCTTTTGAAATCAATCCATTCTTCCTCAACCCCTTTCAAATCTCCTTTTGGCAATTTATCGGCTATCATTTGTTGATAATTTCTTCGGATTTCCTTTTCTTGTAACTTCCACACTTTTAATCTTGGTATTTTCTTCTCTGGTGATTGTTTCTTAAATGTATATTTTAAAGAGGCTACCAATAATCTATGATCTCCATCTAATGCAACACTTGGGAACACTCTTACATCATTGACAATATCATTCACGCTTTTGGTGGATATTATATAATCAATAATTGACTTTGAGGATAGGTCCCATGCGTATCTTGTTATGTGGTGGGTTCTCTTCTTTTGAAACCAACTGTTTTGTATCCTCCATCCATTTTTACGACATAATTGTAAGAGTTTTTCTCCGTCTGTGTTTCTCAAATCTCGTCCATGTGCTCCAATCACCTCTTCAAAACCAGTTCTGTCAATTCCTACTTTGGCATTGAAATCTCCTATGATTAATGTGTTATCTGATGTTACTGCCGATTCCAAATCTTCTAACCATTCTTCCTTTTCATTTACAGTTAATCCTGTTTGAGGTGCATAACATTGTATTATATCAAGATAATCCGTCTTATTAACGTATAGTTTAATCTTGATCAACCTATCACTGATGTTTTCAGTTGCAACAATATTTTTCAATACATCAGAACTTACTATCATGCCTACACCATTTCTTCCTTCTATTCCACCTGACCAGAATAGTGTGTAACCATCCCGAAGACTTTTCTTTCCACTTCTTTTCCATTTAGTTTCACTTAATCCTAACACTGTTAGTTTTTTGTCTTTCATGATATCAACTAATTCTTCTATTTTTCCATTAAGTGATAAAATATTCAATGTCCCGATTTTAACTCTTACATGCATTTTATTACCACCAGAACTTGGTATTGTAGTTTCCTTTTGGCCTAACAGTTGGCGTCAGGAGTCTCTTGACATCTTTGGTTTGCGATTTCTTGTAGATCTCCTCAGCGTCCTACTCTTGGTTTTCAAATCAAGTGAAGGACCCATGTCTGGCTTCTCAGACATGGACTTGACTTGTTCCACAACATCATTATCTGTAAGAATTGAAGATCCTACCCGGCTTTCACTGCGCGGCACCACCACAGATGTTGAAGATACATTTGACCATTTGTGTGCACTTTGTAGGTTTTGTTTTAAACCATTTCCTAAAAGGTATTCCACAACTGAATCTGCTGGTAGTTTTTACTTTGTTCAGTAAAAAAAGTTATAATTACATCGCGAAATAACAGAAATTGATGCTTTCCTTAGTGTCAACATTCAAATACAATCGGCATATTTCATTTCAGCATTGCATTTCAGCATCGCATTTCAGCATTCAGCATTTCAGCATTTTCAGCATTCATTTCAGCATCGCATTGTTTTTATCACGGCCTTCTGAATCTTTTCTGAATGAGCTCATTCAGAAAAGGTTCAGAAGGCCGTGATAAAAACAAACGCGTTTGTCAAATGGTGATTTTGGTGAATAGACATCTAGTTTTCACAAGAATGTGTACCTATGAATATGTGCTGAAATGAAATATATGCCGATTGTATTTGAATGTTGACACTGAGGTAAGCATCAATTTCTGTTATTTCGCGATGTAATTGAATCGCGAATTACAGAAATGGCGTTAGTCACACTTTTTGTGAAATTGAGTTAACAGCGGATATGGGAACCGTAAAGGTACATGCCACTTTAGAGATTGATAGGGCGGTAGTCACAACATTTGCTTGCACAGGGCACCCTTGTGAAGAGCAGAAAGGGCATTAGTCCCAGGACTTGTGTCCTTGTTGCACTTCATAGGCTCACGGTTTTAATGTAAAAATTGCGTCCTTTGACACCAATGATCCGCAACAGTTGCCAGAAACCCCTGTTAAAAGGAAAAGGGGGATTGTATTCAACCCCCTCAAGGGGGGAGTTCAGAATTTGCCAAATTAATTTTCTGAGTTTTATCAAGACGTTTTCTGAAGAAAGTGTTCGGAACGACGAGGATTGTGCATAATGTTTGTAATATTTGGTAATGAAGTCTTAAAATTTGTAAACAAATGTTTGTTTGACCTTTTTTGACCTCTTTTGACAGTTAATCTCCCTAAAATAGTGACATTTTAATCATACTTTCCAGTGAATTACAGAAAGGGCATATGTCCAGCTCATTGAACCCTCAAATAAGTACAGACTTTTTTTTTGCGTACGTCTACAGCCAATAGCTGGGTGTATCGATTTATTGTCTTATTTATGCCAGGAACAAGTTTTTACAAATAGATCCTAAGGGGCGCAATTTGTTTTTCTCGACTATCTCAGAACTAGGTCAGCTGGACTTCAGCCCTTTCTGTAATTCGCGATTCAATTATAACTTTTACTGAACTCATTAAGATTGACATTTAAGTGACTTGGAACATGAGCACTAAAGAGTGGTCACACATAGTGACACGCCCTTTTTTAGTTCGCTTTGAGGGCGCCACTAGTTTATGTTTTGGTCTATTTGAATGAATGTGTGCAGTAATGTTATACCCCATAAAATATACCAGCTGGTAAATATACCAGCCAGTCTTATCAACTAAAAAAAAAAAAAGTAATATCAGTAGTAATTTGTATGTTGGTAAGTTGGCAACACCAAATCTTAGTGACATTTATATTGTTAGGTGGTGTAGCTGCTCTAAGAAGAACGTCATCAACGTCATTTTCTGCCGAGTCGTGTTGCATTTTGATGTATTCAAATACTGTTCTCTATACTTATTAAATAAAACTCTGATAATAAACATGAAGTGTGTGTAAACATTCTTAAACATTATTATCTACGAAACATAACATGTAGTCCGGGCGGGATGTGCAAGAAAACGGCCCGATTGTGCACTTTGGTATAAAAGCACCAAATTTTTACCATACATACCAGATACGCAACCATTCATTAAAATACCGGGAGCCACCTCAGATTTTGCCCATGACGCCCGTGGCGGCCATTTTAAAAAATTGCGCCTATTTTGATGTATTCAACGGCAATATGACATGCGACACCATCTTTCCTACTAAATCGATCATGGGGAACTCGAATATAACATCAGAATTCTCCATTTGCTCAACGCTTACCCGTGGCGGCCATTTTTTAACAGTGGCGACCATATTTGATATGGCGGTCAAATGAAGTGGGCAACATGACATGCGACACCATCTTTCCCACTAAATCGACCATGGAGAACTCGAATATGCCATAAAAATACTCGATTTGTTTACTGGTCACCCGTGGCAGCCATTTTAAGAAATGGCATCCATCTTAAAAAAGTCACATGAATCTAAAATTGTCATGCGACACCATCTTTCCAACTAATTCGACCATGGAGAATTCGAATATGAAATCAAAATACTTATTTGCTTACTGGTAACCCGTGGCAGCCATTTTAAAAAAAGGCACCACATAAATGGCACCACATAAATCTATCTAAAATTGTCATGCGACACCATCTTTCCTATTAAATCGGTCTTGGGGAACTCGAAATTTTCGATCAAAATCAAATCAAAATTTTCGATTTACTTACTGGTCACCCGAAGCGGACATTATTTAAACATGGCTGCTATTCATAAAATAATATATTTGATAGAAAAGTCCGTAGTATGTAACGTGACTTCATCCATGGTACAAAATTGAAACTGGTATTAAAGTATACTATTGGCTCATTATCAATCATTTGACCAATATAATTTTTCCTATACCTCCGTGAACAGCCATCGTGGATAACAAAATTGTCTTGGACTATACAGTATAAGAGGGTTGTACCGAAAGTATGCAACTTTGGGCATAACTTTGCTACTAATTCAAATAAGTATATTCAAATTACACAATGTGGTAAAGTTAATGTTCCTCTGTGGATACAACGTTCCCACTCAACACTCTCTGAGTCACAAGAGATGCGATTGCACGATGGTTGAACTCAACACTCTAATAATATTCGGGTTAAAATATGTGGGGTCCTAACCGATGGACTGCTACCTTGAAGCGGTGGTGGTAACTTAAGGGGCCAACTCACATTACGAGTTGGCCCCAACTAAGTGAAGTTCAGGGTCGACCTAGTCCCATGCCCTCCCCAAATTCGCCAACCCCTCGGGCCGGCCTCCCCCCCCCCTCGAGATGGTGTTCCCCCTGCAATCGGGTCCCACCGGCCCGAAGTCTCCCTCCCCCAGGTATGTCACAATTCTAAACTGGCTTTTTCACCAGTTGCAGACTCCCCAGATCGGGCCGGCTAGGTCTACCCCTCCCCACGTCCTTCACTTATTGACAACAATGTTAAAAATAAAACATTAATGCACGCAAAATGACCTAGTTGTCAACGCGCCGTTAAACAATATTATTCTAATTTTATTTTTGTGGGGTTTTAGTACCCTCTTCTTCACAGCCAACGCTATGAGAGCGTAATCAAATCGTGTCCCAAATTATTGACATTAGTAAAACTGAATGGTAGAAGTTAAAATGTGTAAGATTCTGAATGTTACATGGATGGGAACACATTGACTGGCCCAATCTGTCGAATGCCTGTGTTATTGCCAAAAAAGCAGCACATAGGCTGAATTCAAAGATCACGCAATCACATCTCTTGTGACTCAGAGAATGTTGAGTCATACCGTTGTATAGACGAAGTGTTACTCAATCACCATGAGCAAATTGAACGACATGTTTCAATTAATAGCAAAGTTATGCTCAAAGTTGCATACTTTCGGTACAGCACTCGTATATTCCGCAGCCCAAGACAATGTTGTTATTCACGATGGCTCTTCACAGAGGTAGGAAAAATTATATTGGTCAAATGATTGATAATGAGCCAACAGTATACTCTAATACCAGTTTCAATTTTGTACCATGGATGAAGTCACGTTACATACTACGGACTTTTCTATCAAATATCTTATTTTATGAATAGATGCCATGTTTAAATTATGCCCACTACGGGTGACCAGTAAGTAAATCGAAAATTTTGATTTGATTTTGATCGAAAATTTCGAAATCCCCGTGACCGATTTAATAGGAAAGATGGTGTCGCATGACAAATTTAGATTTATATGTTTCTTTATGTGGTGCCATTTTTTAAAATGGCTGCCACGGGTTACAAGTAAGCAAATGAGTATTTTGATTTCATATTCGAATTCTCATGGTCGAATTAGTTGGAAAGATGGTGTCGCATGACAATTTTAGATTCATGTGACATTTATAAGTGGGTGCCATTTCTTAAAATGGCCTCCACGGGTGACCAGTAAACAAATCGAGTATTTTTATGGCATATTCGAGTTCTCCATGGTCGATTTAGTGGGAAAGATGGTGTCGCATGTCATATTCCCGTTGAATACATCAAAATAGGCGCAATTTTTTAAAATGGCCGCCACGGCCGTCATGGGCAAAATCTGAGGTGGCTCCCGGTATTTTAACGAATGGTTGGGTATCTGGTATGTGTGTAAAAATTTTGTGCTTTTATACCAGTGGCCGAAGAAAAAGAAGCGGTAAGATCTACACGGAAAAATCAACGAAGATGGCGCCGGGCGATCCACAGAAAACAGGTAATGCGTCGCAGAGCACAACGGAGAACATTCCTCCTACCTCTCAAATACCTAATAACTATCACATCGAGGCACCAGAAAAGTTAAATTTCAACGATCCTGCCGAATGGCCGAAATGGTTAAGAAGATTGACAGATTCAGATCTGCGTCGGGTTTGATAAATAAGCCTTAGTCCGAGCAAGTCAACACCTTGATTTACATCATGGGTGACCAAGCCGACGACATCTTACTAAAATACAACCTTTGTAACGGTTTGAATTCGGCGCTGGCGCCAAGCCAACGTCACGTCGTTACCACTAGCCTGCATTTGTACCCTTATTTGTAGGATCGCCTAGAGCAGATAAGATGACATGCGCAATGGTCAATGATAGTCAAGTTCGCTGATCGGCGACCTGAGCTCATTCTCTTTCTCTGGCTGACCATCGACGACTTCGCATCGCCGCGTGAGTAGTGTATAAATGTAGATTGTAACCACGCTAAGTTGTAGCGGATATAACGTAGTGTGACTGGCCAGCCATTACTTTCAGGTTCAATCTTGAGCTTTGTTAACAGAATCATTATTGTGCCCCTGTGGCCTACTTGAAATAGAGAAGTCAATGTATTTTGTCGGTGCGTAGTTTTTGTATTAAAATCAAGTTGTGGCCACACTTGGATTGTCTCCGCGGAGAGTCCGTCAGTCAGGGAAAGGGCACTTTTCGATCATTATTTAAACCTATCTAAATTTAACAATTGTATAAAGTCAAGTAATCCTAGAACATCGTATGTACGTGTTCTATTTAATTAAATGTCCGAAGTTGTTCGGCGAGCATCTTATCACGGAGGAGTGTAAGTATAGAGTTATTCTATTTATCATAGCATTATATCAGTCTTATTTGCTATTCATTCAATTGCATGTGTTGTGTTGCCTCCAGGCACAGTGTTCTTTCACTCATCACCTGGGTTATGTAATAAAACCATAATTAATGTCAACGGGACATCTCAGCCTTATGTATTGATATTCTAGCACCTAGTTCTGATCCTATTGCTCTCACGCATGTTGTCTCTCTCTTTGTCAACAACCACGAGATCACCCGCCCACGCCCATCTCCAGCTGTAGCTAGCTCGGCACTAGGCTTGCCCGTCGCCTGACCGCTGAAGGTCGAAGACGTTGAGAGGGTGGCACCTTTCGGATAAAGATTTGAAAAACTACGACACAATTGTAAGTAAATTGGAGACTCACTTTATTTCTAAGCGGAACATTATTTATAAACGAGCGAAGTTCTACAAGCGAATTCCAACCCAGGGCGAACCTGTGTTGGATTTCATCACAGCTCTTCATGCACTCGCAAGACACTGCGAATAAGGCCCTCTAACAGACAAACTCATTAGAGACCGTATTGTCGTAGGAGTTCTCGACAGGAAAAACTTACAATTGGAAGACGGGTTGACTTTAGACAGGGCTATCCAAAAAGTTCGCCAGGCGGAAGACTTACGGAGACAGCAGTCTGATCTAAACGCACCTCACGTCGATCAAGTTAAAGCAAATCAGGCCTTCAAGAAGACATTCCACAATGGAGGAGGAGAGAATAAGAAAGAAACAACAACGTGCAGAAATGCAAATGGTGTGGCTTCAAGAACCATCCAAGAAAGGACTGTTTTGCAAACGACAAAACTTGCAATAAGTGTAAAAAGTTAAGAGATTTTGCTACTGTGTGTCTATCATCGAAGAAGAAAGTTAAAGAGGTTACGAGCCAAGTCAACCAGACGGGAGATGACGACTCACAATCATATTTCGCTGTCATTGGATCTGTCCACGTTCTCGCAGTAAGTACTGAATAAACTACCAGTATCCAAGTTGGACCGTCAAAGACGTCTTTCAAGTTCAAAATAGACAAAGGAGCAGATGTATCTTGCATGCCAGCTAGATTGTTCAAGAAAGAGAAACTGATTCGTAGTGACGTCCAGCTCTATGGTCCAAACAAAACACTACTGTCAGCAGCAGGGTAGCGGCTGCGTCGACCTGCCAGCACCTTTACTTGAACGTGTTGCAGCAGCAGCCTTGGGACTGGTGAAACTTGTGGCTGAGACTACGAGCGATCAACGTTCTACAGTCGACACGAAGCAAGAGTTTCCAAGGTTATGGGAAGAGTTAGGGAAGATTCCAGGTCAGTGCACAATCACTCTAGATCCTCAGAATTCTCCGTACGCGATTTCCTGTCCGAGATCCGTACCGATTCCGCTACTGACATGCAACAATGATCTCTGAAGCTTCGGGTAAAGCTATCCACGATCAGAAGATCTACGCAGTCGTCGACCTGCCAGCACCTTTACTTGGACGTGTTGCAGCAGCAACCTTGGGACTGGTGAAACTTGTGGCTGAGACTACGAGCGATCAACGTTCTACAGTCGACCCGAAGCAAGAGTTTCCAAGGTTATGGGAAGAGTTGGGGAAGATTCCAGGTCAGTGCACAATCACTCTAGATCCTCAGAATTCTCCGTACGCGATTTCCTGTCCGAGATCCGTACCGATTCCGCTTCGAAAGAGAGTAGAAGAAGAGTTGAAGAAGATGACGGAGAAAGGGGTTATTTCACCTGTGACTGAACCGACAGAATGGTGCGCACCTATGGTTGTCGCTCACAAGCCTAGCGGTGGCGTACGCATCTGTGTCGACCTACAGCGACTGAACAGCTATGTCAAGAGAGAATTCTATCCGATTCCGGCAGTTGAAGAGACACTCGCACTCATAGCTGGCGCCAAGTACTTCACAAAACTTGACGCTAACAGTGGGTTTTGG
Source organism: Leuctra nigra (assembly GCA_934045905.1). Lineage (NCBI taxonomy): Eukaryota > Metazoa > Arthropoda > Insecta > Plecoptera > Leuctridae > Leuctra > Leuctra nigra. The sequence continues at coordinate 32,645,374 of OW203767.1, read as the reverse complement.
CAACTCGGCCTTGACCCTAAGTCCAGACCAATGACTACATTCCTATCACCTTTTGGGAGGTTTATGTTTAACATACTTCCATTTGGGATTTCATCCGCTCCGGAGATCTTCCAGCGACACATGCAGACCATCCTGAAGGGAGTGGAAGGAGTGGTATGCCACATGGACGACGTGTTGATCTTCGGCAAGGACTTGGAAGAACACGATCAACGGCTGAGAAGAGTTTTGACAATCTTACAAGACTCAGGGATGACATTCAACCCGAATAAATCACATTTTGCATTCCAAAAAGTTGATTTCTTAAGACATTTACTTTCACCAGAAAGGATTTTGCCAGATCCTGAGAGAGTAAAAGCCATTGCGGACATGGTACCACCGACTAATGCTGGCTTTCCATGCTCCGTTATCTTCCGTCAACGTCCGACACCGTCCGACGAAAACGACCACGTGACCCGTCTCGACCAATCAAAGCCATCCCCAAAAATCTCGGACGGCGAGGGATTGGTCGAGACGGGTCACGTGGTCGTTTTCGTCGGACGGTGTCGGACGTTGACGGAATATGACGGATCATGGAAAGCCAGCTTAACACCACCGAATTACTCAGATTTCTAGGAATGATCAACTTTGTGGGTAGATGTATTCCAAACAGGTCTCACGTACTAGAACCACTGAATTCCTTGCTAAAAAAAAGGGAAACGAGTGGGTTTGGGATCAGAGGCAACAAACAGCCTTCCAAAGCGTCAAGGAACTGGTAACCTCAGCGCCGGTTCTGGAACACTTTGATCCAAAGAAGAAGACGATGATTTCATCGGACGCATCATCATATGGACTAGGAAGAGTCCTACTTCAAGAAGACGAGGAGAAGAAGATGAAGCCGGTTGCTTACGTGTCGAGAACGCTGAGTTTTTTTTTTTTTTATAAAACGTTTTATTCACATTGTCATACAGAGTTAATAATTAAATAATAATGTTTGTAATACAGGAATACATGTGACGCGGAACGAAGATACACTAACATCGAGAGAGAAGCGTTGGCGTTAACCTGGGTGTGCGACAAACTTTCAAAATATATAACAGGTCTGTGCGTACATCTTTAAACTGACCACAAACCCTTAATACCGATCTTCACTACAAAACCGATTGATGATTTGTCACCTCGACTGCAACGATTTCGTATCAGGATGATGAAATTCGCGTATACGATAAGCTACACACCAGAGAAGCAACTTGTGGCAGCGGACAAGCCTCTCAGCACAGAAGTTGGTGGGGAATTGGAAGAAGAGACAACCGCGTACGTTCAATTTGTAGCCCAGAACTTGTCCATCATCACGGACAGCAAGTTGGCAGAAGTGTGGGAAGCTCAACAGAACGACAGTTTCACGAAAACACTTGCTATGTATACTGTTCAGGGATGGCCGATGAAGGAACACTTGGGACCAGAGCTACGTCAGTATTGGCCTTACCGTGACGAGTTGTCAGTAGTTCAATGGATTCTGATGAAAGGTACTCAACTTGTAATACCACCGAGTTTTCGACGGGTAGTGTTACAGAATTTGCATGAAGGTTAACAGGGTATAACAAAATGTCGAAGACGTTCAGCCGAACTTGTTTGGTGGCCAGGGATTTCCTCGGAAATAGAAGCAATGATCAGGTCTTGTCCATCCTGCGTGGAAGAGTTACACAACCGACACGAACCACTGAAGCCGTCTGAATTTCCACAACGCCCTTGGCAACGAGTCGCCGTCGACTTGTTCAAATTCGAAGTTGGTATGTTGTAATAACAGACTACTACTCCAGGTATTTTGAGATAGCTGAACTTTCGAGCTTGGATACCAAGCCAGTAGTAGGCTTTGTAAAGCAAGTATTTTCGAGACACGGAGTACCAGAGAGGGTATATAGTGACAATGGCACTCAGTTCAGGCACGATTTTAAAGTGTTTGCAAAAGATTATGGTTTTGAACATGTAACGAGCTCTCCAATGTTTGCGCAAAGCAATGGATTCGTGGAAGCAGCTGTTAAGATTGTTAACGAAACATAACAAGAAGAAATCTTAAAATTCACCAATGAAACGTAGTGATATCAAAAAATGGGCCAGTCAAAACTTAATTTTAGAAACCAAAATAAACTTGGCGCATCGTTTTTAAGGGGGTTTTTATAGGTATATTTGAGCGAGCAAAGCGAGCGTCTCCTTTTGGCTCTTTTAGCACGGACCTCTGTTTTGTGTGTGTGTGTGTGTGTGTGTGTGTGTGTGTGTGTGTGTGTGTGTGTGTGTGTGTGTGTGTGTGTGTGTGTGTGTGTGTGTGTGTGTGTGTGTGTGTGTGTGTGTGTGTGTGTGTGTGTGTGGGTGTGTGTGTGTGTGTGTGTGTGCGTTAGTTTTGCCACCTATCCGAGATCATGGGGGTGAATACACAACAGGAATGTGAGGTCATTTTTCAATCCGAGGTCTCGACCCATGATCTCGGATTATTTAGCATTGGGAGGCCTATCTAGGAGTCAGAAATAGGCTTCCTGCCGAGTTTCAGCTATGATCTCGGATGGTACTAAGATATGTTTTCTTAGTTCAGGTGTGTTACCGCCAGGGCGGCGCTCAAATAGTTTTCACACACACACAGCTCGCGAGTTGGCTGCATTATTCGAGGTCGTCGTATTAATTCATTAACCAATGAAATGCAAGCATTCAAATATTTGAAATACACACTATTTCATTCAAAAATATTGTACCTCCAATACAATGCGAGTTCATCAAATTTATTTATGGATTATTATTTATTAATAATGTTCTATTGTTATTACTAATATACTGTGGTATGTGTATACATGCTAAAAATATATAAATATATATTATATTTTAAATATTTTATAATAAGTTTTAAATCAGTAATTTACTTACAACAATGTAGTACTCTACAAAGCACAACAAATTACTCTTCTCTTGGTGAAATGTAAAATTGTTCACAAAGAAAAATTATTCCTAAATCTGTGTAATGTTTTTATTTAACCCAAAATAGCATGCCATCTATTATAAAGAGTTAAAGAATAACTTTACAACGTTACTACAAAACAAATTGCTTTAAGATACCAAATTCAAACTTAATAAATATATTGGTGTTTCTATAATATTAACCAATTTGTTTGGAATACTATGAGTACTTTTGTAAAGAAAATTGAAACCTCCGATGAAATTGATTTGCTAGATTGTCTTGTGCCATCAAGCTCCCTCAAACACACAATGTGAATGCTAGAGAAAAACCGAGATCATTATAATAGCAAACACAACCATTTGCAACTCTAATATCTATCCGAGCTCCCTGCAATGTTCTATCTCAAACACACAATGTGAATGCTGGAGAAAAACCGAGGTCATTATAATAGCAAACACAACCATGTGCATCTCTAATATCTATCCGAGCTCCCTGCAATGTTCTATCTCAAACACACAATGTGAATGCTGGAGAAAAACCGAGGTCATTATGATAGCAAACACAACCATGTGCATCTCTAATATCTATCCGAGCTCTCTGCAATGTTCTATCTCAAACACACAATGTGAATGCTGGAGAAAAACCGAGGTCATTATAATAGCAAACACAACCATGTGCATCTCTAATATCTATCCGAGCTCCCTGCAATGTTCTATCTCAAACACACAATGTGAATGCTGGAGAAAAACCGAGGTCATTATAATAGCAAACACAACCTTGTACATCTCTAATATCTATCCGAGCTCTCTGCAATGTTCTATCTCAAACACACAATGTGAATGCTGGAGAAAAACCGAGGTCATTATAATAGCAAACACAACCATGTGCATCTCTAATATCTATCCGAGCTCCCTGCAATGTTCTATCTCAAACACACAATGTGAATGCTGGAGAAAAACCGAGGTCATTATAATAGCAAACACAACCATGTGCATCTCTAATATCAAACCGAGCTCTCTGCAATGTTCTATCTCAAACACACAATGTGAATGCTGGAGAAAAACCGAGGTCATTATGATAGCAAACACAACCATGTGCATCTCTAATATCTATCCGAGCTCCCTGCAATGTTCTATCTCAAACACACAATGTGAATGCTGGAGAAAAACCGAGGTCATTATAATAGCAAACACAACCTTGTACATCTCTAATATCTATCCGAGCTCTCTGCAATGTTCTATCTCAAACACACAATGTGAATGCTGGAGAAAAACCGAGGTCATTATAATAGCAAACACAACCATGTACATCTCTAATATCTATCCGAGCTCCCTGCAATGTTCTATCTCAAACACACAATGTGAATGCTGGAGAAAAACCGAGGTCATTATAATAGCAAACACAACCATGTGCATCTCTAATATCTATCCGAGCTCCCTGCAATGTTCTATCTCAAACACACAATGTGAATGCTGGAGAAAAATCGAGGTCATTATAATAGCTAACACAACCATGACGTTAACATTAAATGTGTTTTGCAAAATTTCAAAACACCATTTACTAAATGTTTGGCCCTATATTATTGCAGTTGTCGGTGGTTATTTTGGTGGGGCAAGCGCGAGCGATTTTACCGCGTTTTGCAGGCCCTTTTTTGGATACAGTTGAAGACAAAATGGGTTGACGAAATAATATGAAATTTTAACCATGATTAGATGAAACACAAGTTTAGGGTTATCCCTTGGTACATTTTTAATTTTTTCTTCTTTATAGGTAATTAGTAATATTTATCGTATTTTGGTTAAAAATTGTATATTTTTTTGTCTCAATGGGTGCCGTATGAAATATAATTTGAAAAATGTGCCTAGTAATAACGTTTATCTTTTATCTCATAATGATTAAAATATGAGATTAATTGGTTCACGGGTATGGTCTCCAATCGTATCGGAAATTTCAAAGTTTTGAGCGGTTTTGTTGAATAACCGGCGCCTAATTAACAATGCAAGAAGCAAAAATTAAATGGTGCTACCTTCAAATAATCAGACTGATCATGTGAACATCCCATCAAAGTTACACCCACTTATGAAACAATTTTTCTCTCTCAATTTTCTAAAACGGCCGAGCGCTATTATCACCTTAAATACTTCTAGTATTTTAGAAATAATGCATTTTGTAGGAGATTGATGCAACGTCAATATGTTATCTAAATTATTTTATTCAGTAGTTTTAACAGATAATGCCCACACTGCTTCAGACATATTGCAAAATACTGTTTATGACTCAATAAATTAAATTATGTGTATATCAACATTAAATTAATAACATGTCCGATTAACATCACGTTTAATATTCCTATGCAATCAAAATATTTAGTTTCGTACCTAATCGATTTCATTTAATTGACAAGTGATGAACAAAATCCTTAAATGAACATTTATATTCCTTTAAGGATTTGTTACACTTACACTTATATGTGTAAGAATGCATTCAGTGAATGTATCTATGTTAGAATTAAGCAAAATAAGCAGTTAATATGAACAGGGATTCGGGGTTAATCAGTACGAAGTTACAGTACGTGTAAATGAGTTTTCTCTTACTTTAGGCACAACTATTGGTCAATGGTTTTTGTGGTAATCGCATCTTTCAAATAAATATTTATTACATATTCTAGGTTCTATCTAATACAAACAATATGTTCATTGATACATACAATTAAACAATTCGAGTTCACAGATGTGCGATCATCAATATGAATTTTGCCATTATACGAGGTCTAAAGATATTTTCTCTTCTCTCTTTGAAGAGCATTGGTAAAATTCAATATTTTTCCCCGATGCAGTAGCCTATTGTGACTGTTTTTTGTTTGAAAAACTTTTCTCTAGAATGCTTGGATTAACGGTAATCATCGTCCAAATAAAATTATTTTCTCTGCGTTGACTTCACGTGCAAGATCGAGGTTGCTCTAAAGTTTTTACTATGGAATTAAATCTGAACAATTTTACGAATGTTAAAATCGGTCTTTCTCTCTCATTTTTGCAAGTAGACAGTTGAAATTTAGAGTGGTTTACTCCAATTTTCTCGCTGATTTCGAATATGAACTCAGATTTTGAAAATGTTGTGAGGAAAGTAAATAAACATCAAATAACTGAAATGGCAACTGTGTGTGTTATTATATTAATAAGGGCGGGATTCCCATGTCAATGGTACTGAATAATGAACCTTACGTGCTGTGACATGTGATTCAAATGAAACATATTTACATTACAATAATAAGATTGTGATTGTGTCATAATTACAATTGTGTGTTACACAAGACGCTATAGACTTCAGTGTTTTAAATTAAGATGCCTTATGAATCGGTGGCTGTGTATGGACAAGAACGCAATCAGAGATTATACCGGACAAGCACCTTATTCAATTCAACAATAAAGTTTTATCATAAAAACTACAAGAAAACCGCAATTTTTTATATTTTTTTAGTATACCATACTTTGATATTTGAGGGAATATAATTGAGAAAATATAATATGGTAAGAGTTATCTAAAATCGAAAATAACATGTACCATGTTTCTATCTTATTAGCTGTAATATTTTACCACTTGTCAATGATTTTGTTTTGTGTAAAATGCGTCAATATGACGTTTGGCATGATGGTAAATTAAGGATTCTTGCCTAGATTGGAAATTTGTTAATATGAAAATGTTGAGATAAAATGAAATCATAGTAAATTTGTTCTATAAGGAGCATACGTTTATAATAGCTGGAATAAATATACTCAGATGCGCCGGAAGTATATTTTTTGTAGGAGGGGGGGGGGGGGCACTCCTGGTTGTCAGATGTCCCAAAAGTAGCTGAAAATACATTATTTTCGGGAAAAACGTTTACGTCTGAGTTCAATGTGGGGTTTTGGGGGATAACCCCCCAGAATCAAAAGAAATTAATTTCAGAAGTTCATATGGACCATTTCGATGCGTTTTGGCTTATAATTTTTGATTTTATAATTGAATTTTAATCAATAGTTTCTTATGAAGAATATTACGAAGTCGCACAATTTATTGAGTATGATGAATGAATACTTATATTATGGGCGGGGGGGGGGGGGGGGGGGGGCACATTGATTTATCTCCCTGTAATTTCTTAGGGGGGTTGGGCACGTCTATTTGTTTTCAAATAAATGAATTACATTTATTAAAATGGTTCAACAAACTATTCAACAAAGTCAAGAAGCTATAGTATCTGTGGAAAAGTCATAATTGTAATTAACTAGGGAAAATGCACCAGTAATTGGCAGGTGTACCAGTAAGCTTGTAAATATACTACTACCCAGCCACACACCCCTTGTTACGCTCAATTCATTATCAATTCGAGTTCACATGAACTCATATACGATATAATACATACATAGGATACATATCATACATGCATTTACTGGCAGTAGGAATAGAGCGAAGTCCCGTAACAACATGTGCCCCACTGCCAGCTTGAGCAAAAAGTCACAGATACAATTAAAAACGCATTAAAAAGAAAGACTAAAGATAAATTACAATATAGGTACATATCAAGAATAAATAACAAAATCGTGCGTGAGCACTCACACACAAAATGTGTAATGCTCAATATGAATCAATTACATTCGAAGTCATAGGTTTCTTCTCTCCTCGTTTTGAGGAGGATTCGTCAAATATATATTTTCCCCGATGCAGTAGCCTATTGGGAGTGTTTTTTTGTTTGAGACACTTTTCTCTGAAATGCTTTCATTAGCGGTAATCATCGTTCAAATAAAATTATTTTCTCTGTGTTGACTTCACTTGCAAGGTCGGGGTTGCTAGAACGTTGCTTGGCTTATGGCTTTTAATCTGAACAATTTCATGAATTTTAAAATCGGTCTTTCTCGCTCATTTTTGCAAGTAGACCGTTGAATTTTAGAGTGGTTTACTCCAATTTTCTCGCTGAATTCGAATCTCAGATTTTGAAAATGTTGTCAGGAAAGTGAAAAAACATCAAATAACTGAAATGACTTCTGTGTGTATATTAATAAGGACGGGATTCCCATGTTAAAGGTGCGGGATAATGAACCTACGGTCTAGCAATACGTGATTGTGTGAATAATAATTGTTATACATTTAATAATTTTACAGGTATCGATATAAAAACAATTGATCCCAACGCCATTTCCAATAGATATCGTTTGTTTGCAATGTAATTGAACCAAATTGAGGGATTTGAACGAACCGTGTTTGTTGAAACAACAATGTTTTGTGATAACCTAAAGTATTAAATATAAAATATAACTTGAGAAAAACGCCAATGTAACGCGTAGATAAGCGAGCACCGATGGCCGTATATTCATATACTCTATATAGGTACAACAGAATCAATTATTTGAAGTGGTCAAGGTACACCCGGCAAAACAAAAGAATTATCTCATAATAACTGATTTACTTAAATAAAGATCGCATTATCAGAAGCCAGTTTACTCTATGTGATCTCTATCACTGAGTCAGAGAATACTTCAATACTAACTGTATGTGTCTACATTAGTCAAATGACAATTGATAGAGCATGATTCCATCAATCCAAAAATGTGCAACGCAAAATGGCTAAAATGTCTATGGCTCACTCTAGTAGTAGGTGAGGTGATCTCTCATTCAATGATGATTACAAATCATTGAGAATTGTCAAGAAACCTGACAATAAGGCATTCAAATGTGTCCAACAATCGTTTTTTATTTTGCCCAGTGTGCATATAGGTATTTTATATTTAATTGCAATGAATTTTTTTTGTTAATCCGTATGTGCAAAATTTCCCACAGCCAAAGTTTTGAGGAAAATTGAGTAGGAATAAAACATTTTTGTCTAACTAGTTATCATTTGAATTGAATTTCGAAAAAGTCTTATTGTTCATTTTAAGGAAAATGTTATTATTTCTAATTATGGAGCAGTTGCCTCAACGATGGCATTCATTCTTAACTTGTATTCTGGATGTCCCAGAAAGCAAGTAAAATAAAGAAAACACGCCATTCGAGGATTTTGGTACTTTAAGAAAATAGGTAAATCGATTGTTTTATCCTTTAACGTCAGTTAGACGGGACGACGGGGAATCGAGCAGAGGGAACCAGAGCCTGATAACTCGTTTGTCTGTCTGTGGCAGTGTTGGGGAGGGAACTTTTAAAAAGAACGCGTTCCTAGGAACGCGTTACTTTTTTGGCGAACTTTTGAGCGAACGCGTTCTTTTTTGTATACAAAGAACGTGAACGTCAAACATTCGTTTTAACCACGAACGTTTCGATCAAGTTCGCTCTTTCCTACTGAGCACTAAGCAGTCGAATCGGAATAAAGTCCGAGCCGATCCGAATATTTCCGAAGTTTCTTTAACTCATAACATATAGAAATTATATGCTAGGCTATGTATAAAATTAAAAAAAAACATTATGAAGTTTATTATGTGTTTCTTTGTTATGATATTTAACCCTGTCATTTACCTAGGTAGGAATATAGTTAATTTTTTTCAAAAAAGAACTTTTAAAAGAACTTATATTCGTTTTTTTAAGGAACGTGAACTTTTACTACACATGCTTAAAATAAAGAACTTGAACTTTTAAAAAGTTCATATATTTGGACGTGAACTGAACTTTTAAAAAGATCGTTTTAAAAAGGAACTTCCCCAACACTGGTCTGTGGTAGCGTTAACAATATTCCCGGCAAATTTAGTTTCCACATGTGTGTGCATAAGGTTTTCCGAAAAAGGAAAGTGTCAATATTTGTTGGATTGACCCCGGGAAAATAGAAATATGTCCGCTATTTTACGCCCGATCTATTTGTATATTTTGTTATCAGGTTTGATTGCGAGAAAATGGAGAAAAGTTGAAAAACGGGTTTTGACTAATCACTTTACGAAAATAAATACGCGGAAAATTTGAAACCCTACCACGAAACTCCTTGAAAACCACCAGTACCAGGACCAGTATCTTGAAAAACGCGGAAAATGTGCTGAATACGATGGGTGTTTTTTGCAAAGGAAATGAATTTAACCGAGACAAGTTTCCTACCTGGAAAAGTCAATATATTATAAAAATTGTCAAATCCTTGTGAAAAGATCAAATTTTGATAAGAATCGATGTGAAAACTGTTGATCCCGAAGATATTTCCAATAGATATAGTCTATTTGTGATGTAATTGAACGAAATTGAGGGATTTAAACGAGATGGTAAAGTGTAACACATCGAAGATCAAGTCGTAGGATGGCTAGACGGGGATTGCTCCGGATAATTTGCTACATCGAGATGTTGCATGCTCTTTCAATTTTTGGACAAGAGACTTGAATTTTGGAGTGGTATACCCCAAATTTGTTGTAGATTCCGAATCGGGAGACGGCGATTCTCCATATCAAAATGTCGGCCGCCAAATTGCAAAAAAACGAATTGGAAATGCCATCTCGGCGATTTGAGAGTTAAATTTGAAGACAAAATTAACATCAAAGTATATACATAATATTGTGAAGTTAAAAACGAGAGTAAAACCATGTAAAACTAAAAAAAATACTAGAAAAATGCATCGAGTGAATTTTTGAAGATGGAGGTGGCCGGCCCCTGGTCAAAATTGTTCCAAATTCATAAGTTGCCGCGTCCCCAGACCATAGATTCACTATCTATAGACCTAGAACAATAATGTGAACTTAGCGGAATTCAAATAGCTCACCTATTGGCCGAGATATTAGCGTTTTAGTGTGGAATTATCCGAGAAGCAAGTAAAATGAAGAAAACACGTCATTCGAGGATATTGGTACTTTAAAGAGAAGAAAACTAGTGTTTTATCCTGTAGTCAGTAAGACGGGTCGAAGGGGAATCAAACAGTGGAAACCAGAGCTCGATAACTCTTTTTGTCTGTCTGTGGTAGCGTTAACAATATTCCCGACAAATTTTGTTTCTATTATATTTCCATAATTCCATTCTTTATGCTCTCTTGGCGTGCAATTCGGTGTTTCTCTAACGTTGGTAGTACTTATGGCATAAAATCTGAAATATTTCAAGAAAGCTAAAATCTTATCTTATCAGTCAATTTTGCACGTAAGCTTTAGAGCTGAATTTTGGACTGTTTGACTATTCCACCCTCCCCCACACCCGTGCGCACGTACCTATATGATGAAATAATGGGAGAAGAAGTTACAACATAAGTGGAAGAAGTGGAGATGAAGTGGTATGGTGTAGAAGAGGAAGTGAAAAATAAAGTGGATTCTAATAGGAAGTGGAAGAAAAGGTGGTCGGGTAGAAAGGAAGTCTATTAGTTTATTATTTTTTTCCATTAGAGAAAGACCTCATATAAATAGACCGTTAATGTTCGCAAATTTTCTTACACGCCATAGTGAATCAAATCTTTATTAAAATGTTCCGCACAACTAAAGAAATCCGAGCACGGCGATAACAGATGAAACACATTGCCAGATTTACGTCGCTTAAATGGCAACCTCTACTTCAAGGTCAAAATATAAGACCTCAGATGATGCGCTATGTGCGTTCTCTGGGATACACTACAGCTCTAAAGAAACTACATTGTAGTATGTGAAATATACGCGGCAGAAAAACACCTATTAGAAAGTTCCACACTCACTTTAGTTTACCCCAAAATTCGTTAATTAGCATTTAAATTTAATTACTAGGCATTGTTGAACTGAGCTATCTTGTAATAAATTACCATGAATCAAAGTCTTTTATAGTAAAGGGAAACTGTAGAGTTGATCCGAGGTCTGTAAGTTTGTTCTCTCTAGGCATAATAAATAAGGATAGATATAGATTGTCCGTGTGTTAACAAACGCCTAGCTTATTTCTTCATGGAATTGTAATCAATTTAAATTTAATAATGCCTTCATGAAATATAACAGTTGAGGACTTTCAGAGATTATGTGCGTCTAACTTGTGCAATTTCTTAATTGTGGATAATTAAATATCGGCATTTTATAACGATATTATTGATTGCTCACTAATGATTAAGATTTATTTATTGATTACTGATTCATTGCAGGAAGATCGGTTTGATATTAGAGATGAACATGGTTGTGTTTGCTAATGACCTCGGTTTTTCTCCAGCATTCACATTGTGTGTTTAAGATAGAACATTGCAGGGAGCTCGGATAGATATTAGAGTTGCACATGGTTGTGTTTGCTATTATAATGATCTCGGTTTTTCTCCAGCATTCACATTGTGTGTTTAAGATAGAACATTGCAGGGAGCTCGGATAGATATTAGAGATGCATGGTTGTGTTTGCTATTATAATGATCTCGGTTTTTCTCCAGCATTAACATTGTGTGTTTAAGATAGAACATTGCAGGGAGCTCGGATAGATATTAGAGATGCATGGTTGTGTTTGCTATTATAATGATCTCGGTTTTTCTCCAGCATTCACATTGTGTGTTTGAGATAGAACATTGCAGGGAGCTCGGATAGATATTAGAGATGCACATGGTTGTGTTTGCTATTATAATGACCTCGGTTTTTCTCTAGCATTCACATTGTGTGTTTGAGATAGAACATTGCAGGGAGCTCGGAAAGATATTAGATTTGCACATGGTTGTGTTTGCTATTATAATGATCTCGGTTTTTCTCTAGCATTCACATTGTGTGTTTGAGATAGAACATTGCAGAGAGCTCGGATAGATATTAGAGATGCACATGGTTGTGTTTGCTATTATAATGACCTCGGTTTTTCTCCAGCATTCACATTGTGTGTTTGAGATAGAACATTGCAGGGAGCTCGGATAGATATTAGATTTGCACATGGTTGTGTTTGCTATTATAATGATCTCGGTTTTTCTCTAGCATTCACATTGTGTGTTTGAGATAGAACATTGCAGAGAGCTCGGATAGATATTAGAGATGCACATGGTTGTGTTTGCTATTATAATGACCTCGGTTTTTCTCCAGCATTCACATTGTGTGTTTGAGATAGAACATTGCAGGGAGCTCGGATAGATATTAGATTTGCACATGGTTGTGTTTGCTATCATAATGATCTCGGTTTTTCTCTAGCATTCACATTGTGTGTTTGAGATAGAACATTGCAGAGAGCTCGGATAGATATTAGAGATGCACATGGTTGTGTTTGCTATTATAATGATCTCGGTTTTTCTCCAGCATTCACATTGTGTGTTTGAGATAGAACATTGCAGGGAGCTCGGATAGATATTAGAGATGTACAAGGTTGTGTTTGCTATTATAATGATCTCGTTTATTTTCAATCATATACAAAGTGAGTTAAATTATATTCATGAAGTAAAATCGTATTACTAAAATATTATTTATATTTTAAACTCTCTGCCAGGAGCTCCGGACCGTTCTTTTAAATTATCTGTCTGTATCATTGAAATAATTTGTCAATTGTTTTGATGGCAAATGAAATAAAATAATACGAACAGTATTAATATATACTTTTTATTTCTTGTAAAACTCTAAAGAGCTTTGATGCATTTGCAATGAATTGTTTGTATGACTACGTTTGTCCTCGAATGGTATGGGCAGTTACAGATATACACAAAACCGTTATAAATTGAGACCCCAGTTAGTATAATCTTCCACACTAACGGCTTTTGTGTATCATGCTCTCGGAAAGGCATGATCTTACGAAATGACGGTTAAGTGTGAAGATCTCACTTCCCATGTGTGTATTTACCTGATCTCACATGATATGGGAAATTCACAGACCTCGAATGTAATTGATATTGTTTACATACACAAATCAACTCTAGGGCTAAACGAATACGATATTCGTCATCAGGGTATGTTTTGTAATGATAAAGTTCACGGAGCGAAGCTCGTAGCTACTTTAGTTTGGCGTGTCTCGGATAGGCGGTGTGTATTCACAGACCTCACTTTGATAGCAAAACCTGTATGTGTGTGTGTGTGTGTGTGTGTGTGTGTGTGTGTGTGTGTGTGTGTGTGTGTGGGTGTGTGGGTGTGTGTGTGTGTGTGTTTTTTCTGTTACTGACGATATACAAGTCACAGTTTTTTTTTGATCAAGCTGTTATTTTGCACAAATGTACTGACCATTTCCGGGCGTTGCAGACCCTAATTTTTTTGAAATCCCCTGATTGGTTCAAATTTAAAAAAAAAATATCTTTCGATTGGTTAGTTTGATCAATTTGAAATTTTGACAAGTCATTAACACTAATATTTTACCCAATCATACAAAGTTTCAGCCAAATCCTCCAATTGGTTAAAATTTAAAACCATCTTTACTGTGATTTTTGACATTTAAACTAGAACTGTTTGACCGATCAACTTAAAACTTTGCATGGTCATTGAGGCCAACATTATCTGTGTTTTTAACAATTTTCAGACACATCTGTGCTTAAATCCAAAAGTTATTGACATTTTACGGACATTTTGCTTGTTGTTATGGATCACGGCAACATTGACGCCTCAGTTCCAATGTTCCAAGGTAGTTAGAACAGAATCTTTCAAACGCATAATTATGACACTTAGGGCCAGTCTTTCAATGCCTTGCTAACTATTAAACAGTTGATTAGGACTATATTGCCATGGCAACAACCAATGACAATCCTCGAATGACTGCTTAAAACTTAACTACTGGTTTAGCAGACTCATGAAAGGCCGGTTCTTATAATCAACAGATTGATCTGATATGTGTACACACACTTATATCATATAAGTGGTCCCAGGTTTATTTTTGGAACAAGATCCTGTGATTTTTTAAAATTAACAAGGAACCATTCAATCATAAAGGTTCAATCGATCGACTTAAAACTTTGTATGGTTATTGGGACCAATATTTTTGGAATTTTTGAAGATTTTCATACAAGATTTCGGTTCGAGGTGTTGCGCGTATCCGTGCTCGCTCATCAACGCGTTAATCAGAGCGTTTTCCTAGTATATATTTAGGTACATTTGATTTTTGGCGTATGCTTCTTTACTATTTATCTAGTGGAGCGGTCGCTCCACGCCAGCCAAGTCGTACGGCGCGCTCACACTCTCATATAAAGGCTGGAGCTAACTCACTTTTACTGTAGGCATCAAAGTGGCATTTTCGGCCTACTGGATCTTAAAATTGGGGAATCTCACATTGTTGGAAAATATCTCAATTTCGAGCTATGGCCCACCCTACAACATATACCAAATTTGGGAACAATAGGTTACGCCCTTTTCGAGCTAGAGGGCTGAGAAAACCGTGTTTTAGAGCGGTTTTCGCACCATCCCCCACAACAAGCCGGATATCATTATTAGAGATCACCAGAAGATGACTTGTGTCTTAATTGATATAGCAATCCCTTCAGACTACAACATAATATCGAAGGAGGCTGAAAAGAAGACCAAGTACAAAGACCTTCAGATTGAAATTGAGAGGATGTGGGGGATGAAGACTTGTGTTGTCCCTATAGTCATTGGTGCAACTGGAGCGATCAGCAAGAACTTCCACACATGTCTGCAGAAAGTTCCGGGCTCACATTCCATGATCGAGCTTCAGAAGACGGCGATATTAGGAACAGCTCATATTATTAGGAGATTTATGTAGAGATTTTCAGTGCCACTTTTAGATATATGTCATTTTTAGGTTCATTTTCACAAATTGTTGTATTTTATACTGTATTGTAAAATGTTGGCACCCAAGTGATTTGGGTAATTGCCGGTGCCTTGCATTATTAAACCAAGTGCAAATTGTAATTTCATTTGTGAATAAAAGGAAATTATAATAATAATCTCAGTAGTAGTAGTCTCCTGGAATTCAAATCCGGTAAACAGGCCACAGCCTAAACGGCTGAACCGATTGATCTCACATTTTTACCACGTGTGCACTTTTGGCGTCTGATTTAACCTTCACCCTATGCATTTTTTGTGCCGCCATTTTGAAACCGGAAGTGACGTCATATCTCGTCAACGGCTAGACCGATCGGAACGAAATTTGCGCCAAACGATTCAGACGGTCAACTTTATGGATTATCAGTAGCAAAAGACTATACATTATGTTAATGAAACCGGAAATGACGTCATGAAATTTGAAATACATCGATTGGCATTTCGGCAACAAAGATTGATCCGATTATTTTGATATTTTTGTAACGTATGTACTTTTGATATCTCATTTGACTTATTATAAAACCAACCGGAAGCCGCCATTTTAAAACCGGAAGTGACATCATATCTCAATAACGGCTAAATAAGTATGAACGAAACCAGCGCTAAACAATTGAGACGGTCAACTTAATGTATTATCATCAATAATATTTGCAGTTTCCCATACCGAAACCGGAAATGACGTCACACATTTTAAAAATCTCACAAATTTACATTTTGATACAATAAATATACTATTTGAGACAGCTTATAATAAAATGTAATCATGTTTAAATTATAATTCAAGGGGTCAGTGATTTCAGCAGCCATTTTGAAACCGAAAGTAACGTCATATCTTGAAAATTGGTTGACTGATCGGTATGAAACTACCGCCAAACGATTCGGAAGGTCATCTCTATGGAATAGGAACAGTCAAACTAGAATTTTCCTATTTATGAGACCGGAAATGACGTCATTCAAATTTAAAAAATTATTATAATCCCCTCCTATATAATAAATACATATTCAGAAAGCTTAAAATGATACACATCATTTATAGATATACATTCTATGTGGCAGTGCAGTAAGTTCAGCAGCCATTTTGAAAACCGAAGTGTTGCCATAATATCTCGGAACTCGGTTGACTGATAGGAATGAAACCTTTGCTATTCTTCATTAAAGATCATTTAAAGCAAATATATAGTACCATATGCAGAATTTCATTAGTTAACCAAATTGTCAATGGCGACTTTTTTTAAAGGATTTAGTAATTGTTCAATCGATACGACGTCACAAGTTCTATGAATAAACTAAAAAAAGGAGTGATATCCCCATAAAAAACACTCCGTGTAAAAAAAAAAGCCAAGTCTCTTCAACTAAAAAAAATTATGAAATCTAAAAAATTCTGCACTGAAAAGTAGTGATATCAAAAAATGGGCCAAGTCAAAACTTTATTTGAAAATCAAAAAATACTTGGCGCATCGTTTTTTTTAGGGCATTATAGGTATACTATATGTAATGTATATTTGATGTATATTTTCTATCTGGTCTATACTTTTAAACTATGTATAAACGATGCGCCAAGTATTTTTTGATTTTCAAATAAAGTTTTGACTTGGCCCATTTTTTGATATCACTACTTTTCAGTGCAGAATTTTTTAGATTTCATAATTTTTTTTAGTTGAAGAGACTTGGCTGTTTTTTTTACACGGAGTGTTTTTTATGGGGTATTAATTTACACGATCGAAACCTCGTGTAAAAGGATCGTGGATCGAAACCTATATAACCACCCCCCACCCCCCAAAGGGTTAATTTCGTGATTTTTAAATTAAAAGTCCATAATATGAACCTATACATAAGCAACTGCACAGGGACGATGCTAGGATTTTTATACAGGGAGGGGGGCCTAGGTAGGGCAATAAACTTTGTATGCGGGGGAAACGTATTTTCACATGTATATTATCATATTGTGGCGTGGGGATAATGGGGCTCCACACTTCCAGCTTAGAATAGAGGGAGCTAGGTGCGATTGTACCCCGTTGCTATGGCAACAGATCAAATGTTGTTGACATTTGCTAGATTTGTCTGAATTGAAAACAAAAGAAGTTGTTCAACATAAAGTGATCTTCTAGTATAAAAAGTAAGTAATTAAAACTATTTCTATACATTTAAGTAATTGAGCGAGCGAAGCGAGCGTCTCATTTTGGCTCTTTTGGCACGGACCTCTGTTTTTTTTTTTTTTTTTCTGTTACTGACGATATACAGGTCAGGGTTTTTCTTCGATCGTGCTGAAATTTTGCACACATGTACGGACCACTTCTGGGCGTTGCTGTCCTAATATTTTTTGAAATCCACTGATTGGTTCAAATTAAAAAAAAAATCTTTCGATTGGTTGGTGCGATCAATTTAAAATTTTGACAAGTCATTACGATCAACAATGTTCCCAATCTTATAAAGTTTCAGCCAAATCCTCCCATTGGTGAAATTTTTTAAAAATATTTCATGTGATTTTTGAAATTTAAACTAGAACCGTTTGACCGATCAACTTAAAACTTTGCATGGTCATTGAGACCAACATTATCTGTATTTTTGGCAATTTTCAGACTCATCTGTGTTTAAATTCTAAAGTTATTGACAGTTTACGGACATTTTGCGTGTTAGCTGTCAAATATCTCGAATTTCACATTTCACGGCATCTTCGAATCTTCAGTTCAAGGTTGTAGAGCAGAAACTTTCAAACGTATATGAAACTGATTATGACCGTTCAACAGATCGATCTAATATTGTGTTCACACACTTAAATTATCATATGAGTGGTCCCAGGTTTATTTTTGGACGAGATCCTGTGATTTTTGAAAATTAACAAGAAATCGTTCAATCATAAAGGTTCAATCTAACAACTTAAAACTTTGCATGGTTATTATTGGGAACAATATTTTAGGAATTGTTGTAGATTTTCATACAAGTCTTTGACGTAATTCAACAATTATTGGCTTTTAAGCACATTTTCGATAGACAGCATTTCGGGTTCGAGGTGTTGCCCGTATCCGTGCTCGCTCATCAACGCGTTACTCAGAGCGTATTCCTAGTTAAACAAACTGAAACCTTCAAAAACTTATCCCTATACACTATTTTTTATGTACTACTGTGCTCCCACCATTTTTCGTCCCTTACCATTTCCCAAGGCTCTCCTCTTTGTTCCAGCGGCCACCTTCATCCACTTTGTTCGCGGTCTCCCTGCCTTTCTTTTCCTCCCATTGCTGCTCTATCTGCCTCCCTTTTCGGCATCCACTCTTGTCCCATCACCAGTGGTCAATTCGTAAAATAGTAAGTGGGCGGACGCTCGGCGAATGTCAGGGGAAACATATTTGCCTACAAAACGATGGGGGGTTTGGGTGGAGGGCCCCACAATACAATGCGGGTCCGGGGCGCATAGCCCCGGAATTTTTTTTATTTCAGGAACAAATGTGTGCCTTCTACGCGATTTGTACACACTTTTAATCTAATTTTGGATTCCAGGAAAAATAAGTGGAGGACGACGCCCACCCTGAAAAAAGAGTGGAGGAACGCGTCCGCCCTCGTCCGCCCCCAAATTTACCACTGCCCATCTCTTTCAATCGACCAAGCCATTTCAATCTCTCCTTTTCTAATTTGAAACTTAGAGTCTCCATTCCAAGATCTTTCCTTATCTTTGAGCTCTTTATCTTATCCATTTTTGTCAACCCTGCCATACTTCTTAGGAACTTCATTAGGCCTGTCTGCTTGCATACGAAAGTCGCCTATTTGCAAAACAATGTCAGCTGAAGTTTTATTTGATATTTTGAACAGAGAAAAGAATTGAAGAAAAGTATAGCCCCACTGCCTTTCAAGATATTTATTTTCCCACATTTGGTTTGGGGGGGGGGGGGGCATAAGGGGGGGCCGCGCGAATGTCTGAGGGGGTCGTGGCCCCCCCCCAGGCCCCCCCTTAGCGTCGTCCCTGCAACTGCAACCTTAAAAAACGAATTCCCTAAAAATAGCGGTCATTTTAGAGCTTAAGGTGGGAATTCACGTTTGACTTTGGCCTATTTTGTAAAAGGCTGGCTGAAATAGCTGACGCGCGAAATCACCCCCCACTCCCAAGTGGCGACATGTGAAACGATGGAGGAGGTCATAAATTTTAACGACTAGCCAGATTAGATTTCATTCATTCCAGACGTGTTTACTTCCGAGTAAATGAATGCGATAACATTTGGTAGACATGAGCGTTTGCACTTGTTTATTGATTTTCAATGTATTCACAATGTAGTAATTGTTAATTTGATTAATTATGGACGTAATTATTATTGTTAATTATTATTGGACTTTAATTTATTATTTATACTTTAGAATGTGTTGATTTTGATTTTCAATGAATTTATAACCATTTATTTAACAATTTATAAACCATTTTTAATAATTTATTTTCTCTTTGTATTGTTATGAAGTTGGTAGATGTATTCTATCGACACGTTGGATAAGTAAAGATTGTCCAAGAGAAAATACTATACGAACTTATTCCCGAAAGAATAATCTAGCATGTAACCATTAATTTCACAATATTGTAATTATTTTATAAATAAATTAAACAGTTCTTTAACTTTATAAGGGTATTTAGAGCAATGGGTATTTAGTATTTAAAGAAATAGTAATGTTTATATATAATCTGTACAATATGAATTCACAAAGAGCATGTAGCATGTAATTTTACGCAAACATTACTATCCTAAAGAGCAACAAGTACTCTACCATGTTTCCACTAAACTTTATAAATTAAATAAATCGAGTGTTTAAAACATACACAGCAGCAAGCATGCTGATGCTTTCTTTGGAACTAAGCGGTGACAGGCAAAGATGAACCCGCTCTAACATACGCCGGCCGGCCGATACCTGGCAATGATAAACAGGGTTCATCTTTGCCTGTCACCGACCATAGGTATTGTTTTGACAGAAATATTATGTGATCAGATCATAATAAGAGATTGATCAGTAATTTTAAAGCAAAACTTAGTTCACATTTATTGTTTTTCTCGCAAAGACCACATCTAAAATATTTCGCTCTGTGACGTAGTACAGCATGTACCTAGATCCAGCCCTGAGTAGGTCGATCAGTGGTCATCCCACACGGACGCGTCTTTCCATACCCTAATCGAGCCCAACTCATTGTTTTGAAAATTTGCATTTTACTCGCATTTAACGCCGAATCAATTTGGTATAACCAAACATTCTAACACTCCCGTTTATTATGAAGCAGCTAAGTGAGGTGTCTCCGCAATAATGGAGGTTTTACTCACGTAATTGTTGACAGTTTGAAAATATAGAACATTGTTCGGAAAGTAGATTTAAACACTTTATAAGGAGATAGAAATTTTTGGGTAACAAAATTCGGACACGAGACAAAAATGCATTTGATTATAAACAAGGCGAAACAAAATGAGCAGAAGTGATGCTCAAGCTAACTAAATATATACACATTTCAAATCAATTTTCGCAAGTTAATTATTATTGATCCATTATTTTTGGTTAGTACATAATCTATTTTATTTTATTATATCAACGTTTTAAAATAATTAAAAATGTTTGAGTAAATGTATTTCATTGAGTTAGTGAGAGATGCAGAGCGAGCGCATGTGTTTATCAACAAAATGAATGACGTCATTCTGCCCACACCACAGGGTGAAACTGATCTGCCTTGCTCTCGACTCTGAGTCGTCTTATCGCTAAGTTGACAGTTAAATTAATGGCATGTACAGTCGGCTGTAACAGTTGTTTCTGGCGCCTCAGGGCACATCCCCTTGCTTGCGCCTGCATGTTAGACAACTTTACATACATCGCAGTATGTATGTTGCCTATTAGCTATATACTTTGGGAACCACAACCGATCGATAATGATGTAAACAAATCAATCCGAATAGCACGAGTCATTGGCTCAACGTAAATAATACTTTCCAAACAGTAATGTGATGTGGTCTGAGGAAAGGAACCTTATGGTGAAAAAGGTAGTAGTTATCGCTAATCAAAGTTATAATGCGTAATCACTATTTTAATTTTATAAATAATGCCTTGAAGGGCCGACAAAATTATTTTATTAGACATCTCGAGTTTTCCTCTACTATTCAGTGATCTTCAGGAGTAAATTACCCCCCCCCCCCCCTGGTAACCTCTGATCGGATGGATTAATAGTGACACATCGAAATCTCACAAATTCCAACAAGACAAAATTTTACATTGGGCCTAAAAAATGCCCAAGATTATTTCACAAAAACATGGGCACCTGCAGGATTTCAGCCAGAAGGGGGAGGGGGGCCAAAGCAAGGAAAACGATTCTCCATGGATTAAGGGGGGTGTGGTGGTGCGGCCCCTCACACTGCTGGCGGTTTTTTGGTTTTTTGACACTTTGAAATCAATTTTGAAACGTTTTGAGGTGTATTTTGTTGAAACACATAAAGTTGACACTTTGGTGTGGTGGGTGGTCCCACCTTGCCCGGCATGGATTTTTTGTTTTTGTGACACTTTGAAATGAAGATATTAAGTTTTTTGTTTACAAAATTCAACTCTACGTAAAACAGCACAAAATTTTATGTTTTCCGGACATTCCGGCACCCATACACGAAGATATGAAGACGAAAATATTATCATACAAATTATACATAAACTCGTAAATTCCGTCAATGTGAAATTAAAGCTATTTTCCACCTTCTTATCTTCTTATCTGATCTTGAATCGTTTCCATCCAAATCTTGTAGAGCTCATTACTAGTTTGATTAATGTTGACACCTTCTTTTATTCAGGATTGCCATCGTAAACTTACATCGTAACTTACAATCGGAAAACAAAATTAATAACAATTATTTTTAATTTTATTCTATTTTTACTGTAAGCTTTGTTACTTATTCGTAGAAAAAGAAGCAGCAGTTTGAACTAGTAAAAATCGATTTGCATATAGACAAGTATTTTACACGATGTTATCTCAAAAAACACTGGTTTTCCATATTATATTAAAGTCCAGACACTCTCAATTCATCCGGATCGTTTTCAAAAATGTTGTAGATTTTTTTTTTATTATTAAAAAAAATTTTTTTTTCAATTCAATCTCTCGGTATAGTAAGTTAGTTTGGAGTACTGCATATATGAAACAACATTCAGCAACAAACTTATAAAAATGTATTAATTAAAAAATTGAAACACTCAAATTGTTCTTATTGTAACGAAAACTAAAAAACATTAAGGGAATGAGTAAGTTTTAAAAATAATAAGTTACATTTCTAACTACTATGAACTTGATTTAACAAATTCTACTATGTTTATTTTCCGATATTCATTTTATTACCTAAAAAAATGCACAGCTTTCATTTTCGTTACAAAGTGGACATGTCTTACTAAATAAACATTTGTGTTACTAATAGGACTGTCCCAAAGTTAACAGATTATTATACTTGTAAAAACACATCAAGACTTGACTGAACTGGAAAACCTGCATTCTGCATATGTCATCGGCTTCTTTTGATGCATTTGCTTTATTATTTATCCAAATTAGTCCACTTTTTAAAAGTACGTTAAAAAGTTGACTTGTTACAAAATTGACAAAAGGAACTTGCAAAATTCCAAGCAAAATAATAGAAACTAAAAATTTAATTTTGAATATTTCATTGCAAACATGAAAATGTGCAATATTCTGAAATAATTAAATTAAATATTGCAGGATTGCAATTACTTTCATCCGTTACAAAGTGGACGGCGATTAAACACGCTCGAGCACAGAATTTCTTCAAAACACCTTGTTGAAAGTGGAGATGCTCCGTGAAAAAATTTGGAAATAGTGTTATTGAGGCAACATAATGGCAATAAAACTCCACTATCAACACAAAATTAATAAAAATCGATGTCCCTATAATTAAATACAGGTTACAAAAATACAGCTTTTGTGGGACACACTTGAAACTCATAATTTCTAGCTGAAATATATTATTTTATATGTACATTGTCATGTAAAAAGAGAGATGAATTTCTATAGTGTTTTAATGACCAGTCATAACATTAATTTAAAAATAAGCTAAACATTGTTTTCTTAGGACACATACAGGGGCTGGGACACATAGGTAAATCTGTGCTTTCATCACATCATGTATTGAAAAATCATAAAATGCATAAAAAGTTGCAATTTTTAGGGACATTGATGCTCAAATATATACCGCGAAACATTTGAAAATAAGTCAGGGCATAGGTAAATTTGCTAAATTAAGCCAATACAAAAATACGAAAGTGGTGGGAGGCAAATCTACAACTCTTTTGAAAATTACGGATCAGCTTTTTCGATTACAACCAAATAGCAGAGGCAATTAAGGTCACGTGACAGTTGTAAGCAAATGAGAGAGCACTTAGCTCTGGAGAGACATGATATTGTGTTTTAGGTAAAACATTGTATCTTTGGCAATTTTTGAGATGTAAACGTTTTTTAATGACCAGGAAAATATTCTCAAAACGAATATCACAATTTAGACCATAAGGTTAAGTTTCTCAGACAGCATTACAAATAGACGATTACCTACTTTATATCAATTGAACACAAAAGTAGTAGCATTGGTTTGCGGTGGGAAACATATTTATGATATAATGTTATTTTTATGATTCAGAAAATTATAGTTGAGATGGTAATTGCAAAATCAAAATGGGCCTTAAATGTTTTACAATATCAAAAAACTATTCCATTTTAAAATTTTAGAAGCTAACTCAGCTACCTATCTGTTAATAAAAATCCCTTAAATATCGGTCAATTCCCTAAACGTATAAATTGCGAAACATGTCATCGGTCCAAAATTTCTTTGCCAAAGTGGAGTCGCCAAAAAAAGTTTCGCTAAAAAGACGTAACTCATTTCTCTACTCTATCATCATTTTACAGTTACTCTAATTACTCACATACTCGAATAAATTTAACGCATTCGATTCGTATATAAAAGATTATAGCAAATGCATTGTTAGTTACCCATGAAATTAATATTTTTTTTTTATTGAAGACTAGGTATGCAGATTTTATAGATACCTGTTATAATTTTTTATGGTTTTGAAATTAAATTTGAATTAGGTCTTTTAAATTCACTACACATTGTTTGAAAAATCAATTTTAAATTTCCTGTCTGATGCATTGAGTGATTCCTCAGACGAAGACAATTACAGAGCGATCGCGTTTTATTCTAGAAATGGATTTATTATTGTTCCGTGAATGTGATAACAACCTGCTATTTGTAAATAGTAAACAGACTCTCGAGTAAATATAGGTATGATCACTGCATGGAAGAAATAATATCTGTGGGATGGGAAGTAGTTATTGATTAGTTCATTGCCGCAATACCGGTTATCAACAAAGTCTCCCCACCCCATCCCAAATAACTACCCCTTGTTGTCCGTGACTTTAATACTCTTGCTGTATTGCTGAAAGCCTATGCTGCAAGGGTGGTAGCTTCTCCCAGAGCAGATTGTACGTGACACAGTCCAGGAATGCGAAGGGGAAATTTTCGCTGCAAATATGGACTCGAATTGAGCTGGAAAATTATCATTTTTAGAGGTAGAATGCATTTTTCTCTCAATCGCGAGCACCAAACGGATTGACCAATTAATTTCAAATTTTCAGCAAGTGTCACCAATACATGCACAATGATACTGGTCAGTTTATATTTTCGATAAAAAAATATGTACGGCAGTTGTGATAGCTTAAAGTTGGCCATTTTCAATATTTTCCATGCGCTTTTCCAGTACAAATGTTTAAAAATCAATATGATCAGAATTCATTCAAATATGTTATGAACATGAGAAAAAAAATTGGGGGTGCTCCTATAAGCCGTTCGTCAGTCATAGTTGAGTAAAAAATGGTCCAAAAAAATGGAGCTTGAATTGCCACCTTAACCGCCGACATATTTCATTTCTTGAATAAATACAACTTAGATTAGACTAAGAATTTTTATTTTTTATCGTACCTTCCTCACACACCGTTTATTATACAAGAACAATTAATTGACAAAAGTACTATCATTTCACTAAAATACACTATTTTTGGTACTTTGGACAGCCCTGGAGCCCAAAATAGCCGCCCGATTTTTTGAGGATATCGAAATTATGAAAGAGCGGAATATTTCCTATAAGACTGCCAAAAGAAAAATTAGTATCACATTTTGCACTATTTTTCCAAATGTATGTAAGAAGTTGCTCCGTATGAATAGAAAATGTTTATGAGAAATGTGGAAGTGACAGCGAGGGGTTTGTGATCAGTGTTGTGACTTATCTAGATAATTATCTAGATAGATAATTTTTATCTATTATCTTATCTAGATAATTTTGTAATTGGTTATCTTTATCTTTATCTCGATAAAAATATTGTTATCTATTGGCAATTATCTAGATAAAAAATATAAAATTAGAAATATGCATTTGTGTGTACCTATGAACATGCACGTAACGAGTGCGTAATTAGTGAACTATCACTTGCCAAAAATTATTTCCGTTGTAGGTAGTTTGGAATTTATGGAAAGTTATTATTTTCATTGTTTGACTTTGCATGAAAATTATTTGTATTTAGGTCAGTGGTACCTACTGAACCTGCGGTACACAGGCGCGTAGTTTTCATCCTGACACCCCCAGATATCAGTCCCAGATATACAAAAATGTTGATAAAGAGATTTAAATATACACAGATTTGCTCCATTATGAGGTTGAATTCTCAAAATTTTCCCAAGTTTGACAACTAATTAAACAGATGTGTTCCAATGAGACAATGACTCATTTGTCCAACTTGATCATCCTCATGAATAAAATTTAATATTACTTATAAGTTAAACTAGGATACCAAAACACATACAGATTATTGCAACCTTTTTCAAAGGAATTTCAAAATCGATTCATAATCGATTCTCCTTTACAAGAAATTCAATAAATTCCCTGCGGGGCCAATGAGGATGTTATCAAATAATACAATTTACAGATTATAACGCATTTTATCTAAAGTTTCCTTAAAAATTTTGCATATCACACATTTTAATTTTCGTTGAAAAGGATGCCAAAACGGCTTCAAATTCGATTCTGTTGTGTCAAAAATTAAAAAAGGCCCTGCGGGGCCATTGATGATTTTATCAAATAACAAAATTTACAGATTACACTGCATTTTGTTTAATGTTTCCCGAAGAATATTACAAATCACACATTTTAAATTTCTTTGAAAAGAATGCCAAAATAGCTTCAATTTCGATTATGTTGTATCAAAACTTCAAAAAAGGCCCTGCGGGGCAAACTGGGTGCTGAGCCCCCCAGACCCCCTTGTAACGGCGTACTATACCTTTTCCTCACATTTATCGATCCCCGATAATTTGGACCCCCCCCCCCCCCCTCAAAATGTAGTTCCTACGCGCCTGGCGGCACAAATATTTGTGGCCCCCAGTTGATGTTTTATAACTTATTCAAAAATGTGTCCACTGTAAAAATAATATTAAAAAAATTGCGGCCCGCCAACAAAAGCAAAATTTGCATTATTGTCCCGCAAGTCAAAAAGGTTGAGTCCACTGAATTACGTACTATTGTTTGTTAAAAAAATTATCTATTATCTATTACAATTATCTAGATAATAATTTTTTATCTTTATCTATTATCTAGATGATTTTTTGAAATTTTATCTATTATCTTATCTAGATAAATTTTTGACGTGTTATCTATATCTTTATCTAGATACAAATAAAATTATCTAATCACAACACTGTTTGTGATGTTCGACTGCCTACAGCTGTTGTCTGTAATGCAATCCAAGTGAATCCGACAGAAGTCAGCGAGGCGGCAGGATGCTGATTACCACTTCCATTTCCTCCCGCAACAGTGCTGGCTTTACATTGACAGCATTCACAGGTGGAAGAACAAGAGGAAACATTTCCATTGAACCGAGCTGGACTTATGTCTCCATTGTACACAACTTGACAAAGTGAAAGTCTTGTGAGCTGAGAACCTTTTAGGTTTAAACTGTGGACACGTGAATGCTCAAGAAGAGTTGGACTTTCTTTCCATTCTGATTTTCGTCCATTCGGAGTGCATTTCCTCTTCATTTTTATACCTTGTGTAGTTGACACATTGTTGTAATAAATCTAAGATACGTTTGCATTGTCGTTGTCATCGTGACTAAGCAATTGAAAGACCTGGAGGGTTATTCTAAATTTCCATTTCGTCTCGGTTCACTTGATACGTCAAGTGTCCAGTGTCACACTCAGGCAAGTGTCCAGTGTCACACTCAGGCAAGTGTCAAGTATCACACTCAGGCAAGTGTCCAGTATCACACTCAGGCAAGTGTCAAGTGTCACACTCAGGCAAGTGTCAAGTGTCACACTCAGGCAAGTGTTCAGTGTCACACTCAGGCAAGTGTCCAGTGTCACACTCAGGCAAGTGTCAAGTGTCACACTCAGGCAAGTGTCAAGTATCACACTCAGGCAAGTGTCCAGTGTCACACTCAGGCAAGTGTCCAGTGTCACACTCAGGCAAGTGTCAAGTATCACACTCAGGCAAGTGTCCAGTATCACACTCAGGCAAGTGTCCAGTGTCACACTCAGGCAAGTGTCCAGTGTCACACTCAGGCAAGTATCAACTGTCACACTCAGGCAAGTGTCAAGTGTCACACTCAACAAATGTCAAGTGTCACACTCAGGCAAGTGTCCAGTGTCACACTCAGGCAAGTGTCAAGTATCACACTCAGGCAAGTGTCCAGTGTCACACTCAGGCAAGTATCAACTGTCACACTCAGGCAAGTGTCAAGTGTCACACTCAACAAATGTCAAGTGTCACACTCAGGCAAGTGTCCAGTGTCACACTCAGGCAAGTGTCAAGTATCACACTCAGGCAAGTGTCCAGTGTCACACTCAGGCAAGTATCAACTGTCACACTCAGGCAAGTGTCAAGTGTCACACTCAGGCAAGTGTCAAGTGTCACACTCAGTCAAGTATCACACTCAGGCAAGTGTCAAGTGTCACACCTAGTCCAGTGTCACACTCAGTCAAGTGTCAAGTTCACACTCAGTCTTGAAGTGTCAAGTGTCACACTCAGGCAAGTGTGCGTTGATTCCGAGGGAAAGTGCAGCAATGGAGCAATGGATATCTTACGACATGTGACGTCATTGTCCTTGACATGCAATCAGCTGAGATGAAGCACGAATAAACTACACATGGGAACTGCGACAGTCGGACAACATTTTCTCATCTAGAAGCGGGTTGATTTCAAAACGCAATTAGTCCCATAGACCCAGTTCTGAGATATTTGAGAAAAACCATTTTCTTCAAATTATTCACAGAAAGGCTCCAACTTATGAGTTGTAATTGATGAACTATATACCCCAGTCAATTATCCAAATGGAAATATTAATCTGTCCATTAGGTTTCTAAAAAAAAATTAAAATGTGTTGGA
Source organism: Leuctra nigra (assembly GCA_934045905.1). Lineage (NCBI taxonomy): Eukaryota > Metazoa > Arthropoda > Insecta > Plecoptera > Leuctridae > Leuctra > Leuctra nigra. Next base: position 32,616,454 of record OW203767.1, on the reverse strand, counting down.
CTTATTGCATTTTGAAAATTCATAGCATATTTGTTGCGTTTTGAAAATAAAAACACTATGTTAGTAATTATCTTGAAGCGGTTTAATTTACAATTTAATTTTCAATTCAATACTATGCTCAACTTCACCGCAATAACAATATTTATTGTGACCTTCGTTATCGTTGTCGTTGTAAACGTTCTGAACGTCAAGCACCGGGTCGAGCACCGGACGTACAAATTTGACACGATCGGGGTTAAAACATTGGTACATCTTGATTTTCAATTAAATACTATGCTCAACTTCACCGCAATTACAATATTCATCGTGACCTTCGTTATCATTGTCGTTGTAAACGTTCGGATTGTCGAGCACCGGACGGAGCACCGGATGTACCTACAAATTTTACAAGATCGGGGTCGTTGTCCTATCTGTAAAAAATTATTTTAAAAACAGACTTACCAAATGTTTATTAAAAGGCCTAATCAATACTGCTTTTAGCATTTGTATGTACGGGAAAAAATAATGTAAGAGAAAAATATGTCATACTAAGGGTAAGTTTACTTTTAGAGGTTAAAACCGACCATCTCAATTAAACTTAACTTTTTTGCTGTAATTCCAAACGAGCTCTTGTTTCCTGGCATTGTTTCTTTTTCGTTCCAATACTAACTTCACATACCAACACACTTTCATCCATAATCTTATAATTTATAGTTGCAAGGAGTGAGAATAAATTCGAGGTGAACACGCCAGGCAGCACACGTGATAGCAGCCATCTGATTGGCTGAGAAGGACTTATTGCACTTTGAAAATACATCATGTGTGGACTTATTGCGTTTTGAGGCTGTAGCACGGTATGTATTGCGTTTTGAAACACAATTCTTTTTCTAAATCTTCAACGTCGATATAGAGATTACAGCGCCATCTCTATCTCAAATTTTAACTTTTTGGACTTATTGCGTTTTGAAAATAAGCTCCAAGTTTATTCTGATACGATGTCGGATTGTTTTATTCAATTTTATAAACGATTCTCTATTTCTGTTGTGCTTTTTATTGATGTCAATTGTTTAATTTAAATTGTTATATTATGTGTTACTTGTTACATCGCCGGACATGATAATTAAATTGTAAACAGGATTCGATTAAATAAATTTTTTGAACCTGAATAGATCATCATGTTGGATACATTTTATTCTGTTGGGTTTCAAATATTATAAAAATCATTTTAATTCTATATATACCATGCAACTGTATTTTTGTTTTTATTCTTCATTGAGTCGTATCTGTTCATATTTTTTTATCATGCTTAAAATGTTTTAATAATATTGAGTTATTCACGATATATTTGAATATTTTAAAAATAGTTTCACATGTTTTCTTTGTTTCTAATTTACGTATGTACACTACAGGTGTACATTGGGGTTAGTGTGGGTTCAGATCTATAAAAGAGCCTTGATTTGCATTTTTGATCGGTCATTCCGTGAGTTAAAAAAAATTATCACGAGAGACAATTCTTTGCCAGCATATCAGAGTAGTTTTATTTTAATGGTGTGGTGGTGTGGTCCATCTTCAGTTATGCATTGCCTTGCCCAGAAAGAGAGCTTATTGGGTCATGTATTACTTGGCGGGGCTCTCTAGTCACAAATAAAATACTAATGACCAATAACGGTAGTGATTGGTATCAGGTTCGATTAGAAAAAATATGTTGTCCAGGTTAACATTGGATGCAATTGAATTCCAATGGAATTGGGAATTTAAAAGTTCTAGAATAGGGCCGCTGTAGATTCAACGAGCATATATTAATATTCTATTTTTAAAACGTCTAAAGATCTAATTGTTTACAATTTAATTATCATGTCAGGCGATGTTACATCATAGTCTAGGGTATTCTTCTCCGCATCCGACTGGCCTTGTCCACCCCGGGGGGGGGGGGGGGGGGGGGGGGGGGGTGTCCAAGATAAGAATATATATTTGAGACTGAATTAAAACAAATAGGCGAGATTGATAATAAAATGGAATATGATTTGATTTGCAATTATGATGAACGAAAAGTGGTATCGAGATTTAATCGAAGTTTGTCACTTTTTATGTAATCTTAAAAAATTACGAAATTTAATATATAAAATGTTATGCATGTTTCCACTTTATAACTTATCCTGAATATTTAATCGTTCGCATATTCTCTGCACACATGAAAACATCAATGAACTATACAATATTATGTAGGTGTACCAACTAAAATCTTTTGATAAAATGCTAAGTTGTGAAATCAGCACATGAAATGTATATTCTTGCTTGACTGATATTTGTTTATATAGTCATATCAAATGAGAGACGTAGTATTGAAAATTAGGTCCAATATCAAAAGGTAACAATAAAAGACACTCTGGACAGAAATGTTCCCTTGTGCCCCCCCCCCCCCCGCCACACCGCATAACCCACCCCAAAAAAGTAAGCTTTTATTCACATGAAATGTTGGTTTGCCGGGATTCTAGTCAAGGTCTCCAGTGGAAATTCCATTATTTTCTTCACTGCCAAATGGATTCACGGCTTCCTACATATGGAAAGTTTCGAAGAAAGTGACTTTTTCAATGACAATTTGGTTTCTATTTAATATATCTCTAAATACTTATCGGATTCAAACGAATCTTTTTGCTTGGCAGTTCGCTTGAAATTATGTACAGGAAAAGTCAAGTTTCGTTGAAAATGGTGCTAAATTCGCGATGTATATAGACGCGAATCGTAACACAACTTCCGATCTCCGGATTCCATGGCCTAATATTGTTCAGGTCGATTTGTGAAAATTAGTTTCACTGCCTACTAAAATTGATTTTCACTGCACAATTGAAATTGACGTTTAAAATTAAGAGATCAGAAAAGGCGATGTTTTTCACGAATAACTCGGTAAATACTGAACAGAATGTCGCGAAAGTGTTACTATAAATCAAGTCACGTAATTTTGTACATTACTGGAGAGTTTCAACTTGATCGGTGGAAAATTCAAGATTTGTATAAAGAACCAAATTTGCAGCCACGTTGCTACGGGGACGACGTTCTTCTCTTTTAAGGTTGCGGGAGCGCCGCCATCTTGGAAATAACGGTAAATTTGGGTATGTGACTTCAGTCCGGCTTAGACCGTCCTAGAGAGTGGTCACGTTTCTCCTCGCTCTAACCAATATTCTACCCCGCAAATGCAAGTTTTGCATAGAATCAGAGATTAAGATCTCGTCGCCCCTTCTCTCGACCTGTCAGCGCAAGCGACGGAAGTCAAACAATGGATGATTAGTCCCTCCTCTACCCTGTCTCTGAAAGGGTCAAGATCTATCAAAACCTGACCATAAGTTTCTGATATTGTTTCACAGTTAATATCCTCTCAAAATAGGAGCAAAATATATATGAATTGGTAATTAGATTTGTAATGGCAACATATTTCGTTTTTTAAATTTTTCCTTAGCGTAACTTTGAGAGACCGCAATGTGCCGGGTGGCGCAAAATAAATCCCCCTGATTGAGAGGTCACTATATCCAAACTATTGTAGGTAGGATTCTGACATTTGTACACATATTAGAAAACATACCAAAATTTAATATGTGCAAGTTTCAAAAACATTACTGTTGTAGGTAAAAAGTTACAGCTGTTCAAATTTGGTTGTCAAAAAATTGATTATACGGATCTCATATAGCGCGCGTCGAGAAAACTTTCAATGGCCGGAACGCTGTTTCTTCATAACTACGTACGATTTAATAGTTTTAAGGTACTGTTTCCCTGCCTTTTTGGACGCTTCAAAGGTCCTAAACATCGTAGCTCAAATTATTAATTTATTAGCAAGTCAAACAAACACACTCGCTATTATAATGGGTCATATCTTTGTAAAGACAAGATGATTAACATATAATGAGTAACATAATATCAAAGTTTCAATTTGTGTGATTGTTTTATGAAAGTGAAAAAAATTGGCTATTAGCATAAAGTAAGCTAATTAGCAATGTGAGCAAAAAATTATTTAATTGAAAATTGGTCTGGGAATTGCTTTTGTTTGTAATGTTCCCTGACCATCGCGGGCGCTATTCTAAGATCCAAGCAAATGTTAGTAAGTTGTCATCAGAAAGTATAAGTATAATTTATTATACAAATTATTCAAATATCTTATCTAATATTACTGTTCGGCGGACAGGGTGGGAGGGTTGCTTGAGTCGGCTATTCTCTGGCCGAGATCCTAATCTCTATAACTTGACAGAATCTCGATGAGCGGAAGACAACAATGGCTAGAGCGACTCTCTTCCCCTTCTATATGACACAACTTGTAGACAATAGCTGTACTGATATTATTACGCAGTAGATTTACGTAAAATAAATGTACTTTACAAAACAAAATACTAATTACAACCTACTACAAGTTTTAAAATTAAAGTTTAGTGCAATTTGGTTGATGGTTTAGGTTGAATAAGGTTGATTGAGTACCTCAGAGATCAGGCAAATTTATTAATTGCTAATAATTCCTGAAGTATCTATCAGAGAAATGCACAAAATCTTACACCCGAGATCATTTCACAATTAGATCTGAAAAAAACTCCGGGGTTTTGATTGATCAATAAAAGAAACGCGAAACGCTTTCCGCGCATATACCACTTATTACAGCAATGTTGTCTTGAAATGAATGGGAATTCCGATGCAACTGGATCTGATTTGCTTTACCAGAGTGTAATGGCTATGTCGAAGATTTGAAGAAAGAAAACACTTTTCTCCGTATACTTATAAATAAAATTACCATCGTTTTTGCATAATCAATAATAATGTATTGATAAAATGTGTACCTAAGAACTATAAAATAGTTCTAAACATAAAATAATAATAATACCCACCTAATAATATTTTATTTGAATATATACGTAATCAATCAATGATGATCAAAGTATGAGTAACAATAATTGAAAAAAATTACAATTTAAGTCGCGGGTTTGGATGGGGGGGGGGAGGGGGGGGGCTGGGTGAGTTTAATGATTCTTCGCGCTAAAGCGGGGCTGAACCGAGACCAGAAGGAAATCCCAGGAAAACCCAGGAGTCGATGATCTCATGATCCAGAGGAAAATTTACCTATTTATAACCTATTATTCAGTTCACTTACAGACATTGCTTCTTACTGAACAGTCGCATTGATCTGAGTAGAGTGAAAGCCGAGTACCTTTTACGTTCAAGTGTGTGTATTTTCATTATATTTTTTGTTTTTAAGCGTCACAAAACAATAGAAGTTATATTGTGAAAAGAGTGCCGTTTAGCGTGCGTATGTCCGGTATTGCGTAGTATTATTCGAGTAGTGATTATGTTTTAGGAGTGTTTTGAGTGACGTTGAGTTCAGACCCAAGTTTCTGTTTTCACACCTAGTACAAATAGTGATTTGGGAGAGACTAGAGTACCGTTTTGTGTACGATTTATTTTTGTTCTTGTATTGGTATTATTATATAATTATATTAATCGTAATATTAGTATAAAATGCGCTCTATCGGTAAACCGCGTAAGCGAAACAAACGATCGTTAGTGAATCGTCGATTAGCTGCCAAAAGGAAAGCAGAGAATAATACGGCTGATGCAGGGTAAGTGTAATATTGTATTTATTTGTAATTTAGATACAAATCGCTAAACAATCTCAAATAAAATTGGGGATACGAGAGGTGAGAAGCGCTCACATTGCTCTCCCCTGCCAGTGTAAAAGAATTTCATTATTTATTTCAGAAATGAAACCAAGAAAATCCTATTTGAACAACGATATCTCCATCATATTGTTTTACACGCTGTTTTTTTTCAACAGAGGGTTTGTGTGTCTTTGATAAGTACTAAAGTAGGGACGTTACGTGTGAATACATTTTCAGAAAACAAAAATACATGGGCTAATTGTTTTGTAAGTGTTTTCGATAAAACCCAGTTTCGTAACCCAGTTTCGAACTGTCGTATGGAAACTTTTGTTGCAAAAGGAGGCAACCGCCTATCACACGCAACTGTTTGGGTTGATGTTGGTTGGTTCACAATTGACACTTATGAGTTGCGCAGAAAGCAGTTGCCATAGTAACCAAAATAAAAGTATAGAGAATAACAAAATCTGACAGCGGCAATCCAAATCTCATATTTAGAGTGATTACTTGTGAAAGAAAGATATTTAAGTAAGTACAAGTTAATAATAATACGCACTATTTATCCATACACATGTCCAAGTTAAATATTCATCTTATAAATATGATTTATAGCTAATATTTATAGCATCCTATTGGTTAGTTCACGTCACGTGGTACCACAACAAATTGTTGGAACCGGAAAAATAGAGACTTCTCTATTTTTCAACCCAACCCGTGGGTTGACCAAATTCAGTCTCTGCACATGCGCGGCCAACCATATTTTCCAACCGCCGGTTCCATACACGGGTTGCAACTCAGTGTGATAGGGCTTTTATAGTAAAGGATAAGCAGAAAATTAGAAAAAAATATTTATTAACTTGAAAATTGTGTTTGAAAAGAATAAATTTGTGTGCCATTTTTCGATTCATTGAATGTACATTTAAAATACAAACATTGTGTCGTTGACGGTCATAATAGTCCAGCAATTGTGTGATTATACCCACCACTAATTGCAACAGAAGGTTTCAATAAATGAATCGATTCAGAAAAATGTCCTCTATAACATATCCAAAATCGCCTAAAATCGCTGTACGGAAAAAGGGTTTTAATGACTTTTTAAGTTAATTTTCCATGTTAATTCGATCCCCATAAAAACACTCCGTGTAAAAATACCAGCCAAGTCTCTTCAACTATAAAAAAAATAAAATAAATCTAAAAAAAAATCTGCACTGAAAAGTAGTGATATCAAAAAATGGGCCAAGTCAAAACATGATTTTAAAAACCGAAATATACTTGGCGTATCGTGTATAAATAATTGCCAAAAGTCAAATGTAACTAAATATAAATAATATACCTAAATGCCCTAAAAAACGATGCGCCAAGTATATTTCGGTTTTTAAAATCATGTTTTGACTTGGCCCATTTTTTGATATCACTACTTTTCAGTAAAGAATTTTTTTAGATTTCTTTTATTTTTTTTATAGTTAAAGAGACTTGGCTGGTATTTTTACACGGAGTGTTTTTATGGGGACATCACTTCTTTTTTTAGATTAGTCCCACACTTGGAACACAAATCGGAGCAACAATGACCAATTCCTTTAAACAAATAAGCCATTTCCGATTTGGATACAAAGAAAAGTTCCGTTTGGTACTAAATAATGCCTAAAATAATATTCCATGAAGAATATCACAAGCTTCGTTCTAATCGGACCAGCCGTTTTCAAGATATGGCATCACTTCCGGTTTAGAAAATGGCGGCTGAAATCACTGCAACCAAGAATTTATTTATATAAATGTTTTGTGTCAGTATAAGCCTTCTGAATATGTAGTTATTGCTGTAAGAGGTGATTTAAGTCTGATTCTTCATTTTTATGACGTCATTTCCGGTTTCGGTAATAATATATTTTTCTTTTGACTATTGATATTTCATATAGATGACCGTCTAAATCGATTGGCGCAAATTTCGTTCCGATCTGTCCAGCCGTTTTTGAGGTATGACGTCACTCCCGGTTTCAAAATGGCGGCACAAAAAATTCATAAGAGCAAGGTATCTACAGGCTGACAACCTGGATACGTAGTGAAAATTTCAGATCAATCGGCCCAGTCGCTTAGGCTGTGGCGGAGACCGCGGAATTTATTGGAAGATGAATCATCATCTGAATCTGAAGAAAGCCGTACAATTTCACTGTTTTCACGGCCCTCTAGTTCGCAAACGTCATATCCTATTTTTCCCAACTTTGGTATATATGGTGGGGTGTTCCATAGCTCGAAATTAAGAGATTTCGCAACAATGAGAGATTTCCCAATTTTGAGATCTATTAGGCCGAAAATGCCACTTTGATGCTTACAGTAAAAGTGGGTTGCTCCAGCCTATTTAAATGAGAGTGTGTGCGCCGTACGACTTGGCTGGCGTGGAGCGACCGCTCCACTAGATCTTACAAAAACATTTTTTTTCATGTAACTCCGATTTTGACGAAACTTGGCAGAATTGTTCACCATTCTAAATTAACACAAATAGCTCTCTGAGCGTTTTCCTCTAAATCTCATCATTTGGGAAATATTGCCCATTGAAAAGTCATATATAAGTACGTTTTCGGTCACTTGAGCGTAATTTGACGTCTTGCGAGGCCCATATTTCCTAAACGATGAGATTAAGAGAAAGACGTTCAGAGAGCTATTTGTGTTCATTTAGGATGGTGAACAATTCTGCCAAGTTGCGTCAAAATTGGAGTTACAGAAGAAAATGTTTTTTTTTTGCAAGATGGAATTAACATGGGAAATTAACTTAAAAAGTCATTAAAACCCTTTTTCCGTATAGCGATTTCGGGCGATTTTGGATATGTTGTAGAGGAAACTTTTCTGAATCGAACAGTACCAAAAACGCTTCTTTTGCAATTAGAGGTGGGTCATGCTGATTTTTTCACTAGAATTACTGGACTATAAAGTGTGTTTAAATACCTTCAAAAGTGATCTCATTTCGATCGTAAATTCATCTGTGTTGACTTTTATTCGTCAAGATTCCTAGAACTCGGGTTGCGAGGAGGGATTGTTACTTAAATTCTCAGGCTAAGGCGGGGTCAACAGGTTGCGAGCATGCAGAATTCACAACAAAACGCGATATTTACACTCTCAAGTACCAGCTGGTAAAATATTAAGTGGAGCTTAATAAGAGATTTTTTTAATTGTAGGTAAATTATAGGCGCTATAGTTTTGAATAATATATGGTTAGGAAGAGGAAGATTTGTTTGTTATTTCATCAAAAGCTTAATCCTGGGTTGCACTTAGTTTTGTCACACCGAATATTTGAAGATGAAAATCGATATTACACTGTAATACTGACTCGCCAAGTGTCGCAAGGTCATTCTTTTATGTGTCATTTCTAGACCATACGCGTTAGGCTGGATGTTCCAACACTGCGTCAATGTGCTTAAATCCCCGAACATCTATGATAGTAAAATTTTGATTTTTGGGTTCACTGGCCCTTTAATCCTTCTGGCCGTAAACGTTTTCCATCCGAATGGAATTAGGAAAGGTTCTGATATAGGGCCCACTTTTAAATTCCCAATTCCACAAGAATTCGATTCCATGTAATGTTAATCCTTATGGCCGTGACCGGATTCCATCAGAATGGAATTGGGAAATCGTTCTAGATTAGACGTCCTGGCCGTGACTGGATTCCATCTGAATGGCATTGGGAAAGGTTCTAGAATAGGGCCCCTGGTCGTGACCGGATTCCATCCGAATGGAATTGGGTAGGTTTGAAGTGAACTTGTGCGAGTAGCATTACAAATGGTGTCAGCTGTGGGACTCACCTTCATGGTCGTCGTGCTTGTGAGCGGAGCGCGCTGATTGGCTGGCTCCCATCACGACATGACGTCACACACGTCTGCTCGCCACGGCTGTCGGTAGCCGACTGACACTTGGTTCCCGCACTCGCAGACTTAAGCGCGTGGAGTGCACGGCGCATGCGCACAGCCAGAGCGTGGTTATCGATGAAATAATTGTCGGCTTCAAATATGATGTGTCAAATATGACGGTTCTAATGTAATTGTTTCGGTTCTTTTCAGATGAAGATAGCTGAATAGATGATTGCATGAGAAGAAAAAATAGATTTTGTAAACCTTCTTTAAAATCTTGCTTTTATCCCGCTGTTTGAGAGGTCACTTGTGACAGAACAAAAGGAAGCTGCATTTCAATTAATTTAACATTTATTCGTTATTGTAACACCATTTCATTTGAATCAAATATTTTAATTGAGCGAGCGAAGCGAGCGTCTCCTTTTGGCTCATCTGGCACAAACCTCTGTTTTTTTTTCTTTTTCTGCTAGCTGAGCCTATACAGGTCAGAGTTTTTCTTCGATCGAGTTGAAATTTTGCACACATGTAGAGACAACCTTTTCTGTTTACAGACCAAAATTTTTTTGAAATCCATTTATTGGTTAAATTTAAATAAACATCTCCTGATAAACTGAAAAATTAAAATAGTCTTCGATAAATCTGATCAAACTCATATTTTGGCTATACATGTCAGAGTTTTTCTTCGATCGAGCTGAAATTTTGCACACATGTAGAGACAACCTTTTCTGTTTATCGACCATCATTTTTTTTGAAATCCAATCATTGGTTAAAATTTAAATAAACATCTCCTGATAGGTTGTAAAGTGAAAATGGTCTTCAATAAAAATGTGATCAAACTCATATTTTGCATGGTCAGTAAGACCAACATTGTCACTTATTTTACAATTTTTTATCCTAATCAGTTAAGAACTTACTAGGAAAACGCTCAGAATAACGTGTTGATGAGCGAGCACGGGTACGTGCAAATTCTCTAACAGGAAATGCGTACACAACACACATAAAACATATACATCCATATTGAATTGAAATAATATGAGCAACATAAATGTATCATATTTTTTCATCGAAACTTGAAAATGGCATCACCCTGGTACATAAAGCAAATCAGATTCATTTCAATTGGCACTGGAAAACATTCATTTCTATACTTCATATCTGACAGATATTAAAAATGTCAATAAGTACACTAGGAAAACGCTCTGAGTAACGCGTTGATGAGCGAGCACGGATACGCGCAATACCTCGAACCGAAATCTTGTATGAAGATCTTCAAAAAAATAAAAAATAAAAATAAAAAAAATCCCCACTGACGGCTGCCACCTTATTGCGGTGGTGGGGTTTGTGTTGGCCAATGATCAATTGCAGCTACGCCGGCGAGCATATGCTCATGTGTAAGGGCTACCCATGCCGGACAGGTCAGTGGTGAGGTCCAGACAAAGAGCAGCCAGGGTTGGCCTAACCATGTCCTCCCTTGATTTTGCGGTCGAGATGATCGAGATCCCCTCGAGATGGTGATCCCCCTGAAATCGGGTTCCGCCGGCCCGAATCCTTACACCCCCCCGGTCCGTCCCCATTCCGGCCTGGCCTTCCCACCAGTGCTGGACTCCCCCGAATCGGGCCCGTTAGGTCAACCCCCCCCCCCCCCAGTTTCCTCCACTTAATTCAACAAAGATTATAGTAAAATAATTAATGTGCGCAATATAACCTCGGTGTTGACGCGCCGTTAAACCCTATTAATCTGATCTGATCTTTAAAAATTCCAAAAATATTGGTCTTAATAACCATACAAAGTTTTAAGTCGATCGATTGAACCTTTATGATTGAATGGTTCCTTGTTAATTTTCAAAAATCACAGGATCTTGTTCCAAAAATATACCTGGGACCACTCATATGATATAAGTGTGTGTACACAATATCAGATCAATCTGTTGATTATAATTTATAAGCGTCATAATTATGCGTTTGAAAGTTTCTGTTCTAACTACCTTGGAACATTGGAACTGAGGCGTCAATGTTGCCGTGATCCATAGCAACAAGCAAAATGTCCGTAAAATGTCAAAAACTTTTGGATTTAAACACAGATGTGTCTGAAAATTGTCAAAAACACAGATAATGTTGGTCCCATGCAAAGTTTTAAATTGATCGGTCAAACGGTTCTAGTTTAAATGTCAAAAATCACAGTAAAGATGGTTTTAAATACCAATGGGAGGATTTGGCTGAAACTTTGTATGATTGGGTAAAATGTTAGTGTTAATGACTTGTCAAAATTTCAATTTGATCAAACTAACCAATCGAAAGTTTTTTTTTTAAATTTGAACCAATCAGGGGATTTCAAAAAAATTAGGGTCTGCAACGCCCGGAAATGGTCAGTACATGTGTGCAAAATTTCAGCTTGATCGAAGAAAAACTGTGACTTGTATATCGTCAGTAACAGGAAAAAAAACGTACAAAAAAAACAGAGGTCCGTGCCAAAAGAGCCAGAAGGAGACGCTCGCTTCGCTTGCTCAATAAGTTCTTAACTGATTAGGATGAAAAATTGTGAAATAAGAGACAATGTTGGTCTTACGAACCATGCAAAATATGAGTTTGATCACATTTATCGAAGACCATTTTCAATTTTCAACCTATCACGAGATGTTTATTCAAATTTTAACCAATGAATGAATTTTAAAAAAAAATAAGGGGCTGAAAACAGAAAAGGTTGGTTATACATGTGTGCAAAATTTCAGATCGATCGAAGAAAAACTCTGACCTGTATAGCCAAAATATGAGTTTGATCAGATTTATCGAAAACCATTGTCATTTTCAACCTACCATCAGAAGATGTTTATTTAAATTTTAACTAATTAATGGATTTCAAAAAAATTTGCGTCTGCAACAATCTGAAATGTTTCGTACATGTGTGCAAAATTTCAGCTCGATCGAAGAAAAACTCTGACCTGTATACCCTCAGGCACAGAAAAAAAATACAAGAAATAAAAAAAACAGAGGTCCGTGCCAAAGAGCCAAAAGGAGATGCTCGCTTCGCTCGCTCAATAAACTTATTGACATTTTTAATAGCTGTCAGTAATGAAGTATCGAAATTAAAGTTTTCCAGTGCCAATTGAATTGAATTCTGATTTGCTTTATTGTACCAGGGTGCTTAGATGCTATTTTCAAGTTTCGATGAAAAGGATATAATTTTATGTTGATAAAGTGGATCATATTTCAATTCAATATGTATGTTGATTGATTGATTGATTGAACTTACTTTTTATTAGCACACGAAAATAATACAAAGTTACACTCTTCCACTAAATCCCTAACAGGGACTTATCTGTGGATTACATAAATAATAATTTAAACACTAAATCAATCATAGCAAAAAATTTTACACAAATATTTCAAAAACACAGGAAAACAGCAATAAGCTATAGGCATGACATAAAATGAAGATATTGGACCTAAGTAATAGTAGGGGAGCAAATGTAATTCCGCTCGATTGGAGTGCCGAAATTGATTTTTTCATAATTATCGATTGTTTACATCATTCTTAATATTACCTGACGTGCCTTCAATTTTTTTGGTGGCCATCTTGGAAAATATGGCGGAAAACGAACGAAAAACGTAAATTTTACAAATTATTTAATTGTTGGTAGAGGAAATATTGAAAAATTATGAAATAATTCACTAAAACTAACTCAAATATAGTGACTTGAAAAAAAAATACGCCGTAAACAAAAATTTTTAAAACATTTAAAAAAAATTATTTTTTTTTCTAAAAAAACATATTTTTTTTTAAAACGCATATTGTTCAAAATGAAATTGTCTACAAATTTTAATTCTACATATTTTAGTCTAAGTCTACGCGTTTCATAATAAATTGAGAGCAAAAAAACATAGAAACGTGATTGGTCAATTTCAACAATGAAAAAATAAAATTCGTTCACGGCGTATTTTTTTTTTCAAGTCCCCATATTTGAGTTAGTTTTAGTGAATTATTTCATAATTTTTCAACCTTCACTCTACCAACAATTAAATAATTTGTAAAATGAACGTTTTCCGCCATATTTTCCAAGATGGCCACCCAAAAAATTGAAGGCACGTCAGGTAATATTAGGAATTATGTAAACAATCGATAATTATGAAAAAATCAATTTCGGCACTCCAATCGAGCGGAAAGCATTTTTTCTACACTTGAACCTGCACTATTATGAATGTATTTGCAAATAAATCAGCAATCACCTTACTCGAAAATTGTTTACCAAGATATTTATTTAATACATCATCTACAGAGTCTTTCTTTTTATTACCAATTAATTCGTTTATAATGCTCCAAGTTTCTTTCATACTAGTCTTTGCCTTGCTAATTTCACTTTTGTAGAAATCCCTTTTTAATTTATATATAAAACCATTAACCTTATTTCGAAAACGCTTATAATCATCCCTTAAAAAAACTTTTAATGTACCATTACAATCCCTCCATCTCTTAAACATCAAATCTCTCTTCTTAATCATACTTCTCAACTCACTAGTCATCCATCTACAATCAACCCTTTTACTTTTCCTCCCGTTACTATCGTTAATATAGCTGGCATCTCTGTAACAACATTTAAAAGTATTAACAATCGAGATGTATAAGGAAATTGCATCATCCCCGTGTAGGAAACTGTCACACTTGATTGACTTAAGTGAACATTTTAATTTATGCTCATCGATACATTTTCTAAACGTTATTACATGATCATTTTCTTTAAATTCATCTGTGCAAAAATTAATTTTCACCGCAATGACGTAATGGTCCGATAATTTTGTCGTATATATAGCAGAATTGATCTCATTCGCAGAACTGCGAACAAAAATATGATCAATGCAGGATCTTGTAAGCTTATCTTCTCTAAACTCCTCCCTAGTGACACCACTAATACATTTAATGAAGCCATTACTAGCTAAAACACTCTCATATAATTGTACCACAATATCATTTGAACAGAGCAAATCAATATTAATATCGCCAACTAAGATGACATTTTTACATACATTACTTTCTAAAATATTCTCTAACTCAACAACAAACTGACGTTTGACCTCTGACGGTGGTCTATACACCACTAACAAAAATATGTTAATGCCATTACGTAAAGACAAAATTCCACTCAATCTTTCAAAACAATCTGACTGTAAGTTATCAGGAACAAATATAATGTCATCCTTAACAAAAATGAGGATACCTCCTCCACCACGTTCCTGTCTGGTGCAAGAAAAAGAATTATACCCAATCAAATTGAAACACTCCGGAATTTTCTGCAGCGAGATCTCCTCCAAAATCAAAACATCAAAAACACCCAACTGTTTGTCTAATTTAATTTTCAGTTCATCCCAATACTTATTTAAGGATCTAATATTTAAGTGGATAACAGAAAGTCCATTTACATTTGCGAACCAATCGTCAAGATCATTTATGACCAACTCTGTAAAACCAGGAAGCAGAGCGCTATCATCATCAAACATTCCCACTTAAGAGCTAGTAATTGGCTGGCTGTTTACTGGTGCCTTAATTAGATCAAGGTCAGCAAATGAGTTGACAACAATAACAGATTTAGCACCCTCGTCCTTTCTCACTAGAATCTTTCCACGACTTAACCAAACAAACTTAAAACCTGCTGTCTTCGCGTTAGACTTAGCCCTCCAAAGAAGTTCCTTGTAATAAGCGTTAAGGGGAAGGAAGAGCCTCTGAATGAGGACCTCGGCTGGAAAGCAGTTATCGTCCCGTCTCGTTGAAGATAGACTAGATGTTAAAGCGACAAAGTTGTGGAGAATGAATTGCAGATTATGCAGCGTTGACCACCTATTTGAAATTTTTAATCACCTTAAAGTTATAAGTAGTTATATGTTGCGTAATTATTGAGTAAATAAAACTAATAATTTTAAAAATTGGTTCAACGACGCTTAAACTAGATTTAATTTCAAGCAACTTTGCTCTTGAAACTTTTTTTCTAACTTGATCGGTAGAGGCACAATTTGCTTTCTCACACCATCAATGTTATGAGTTTTGCATAAAACCAGGGGCACTGAAACCGACTGAAGTTGCAAGTAAACATTCTGGGAGTTCCAGTAACGGTGTGGAAGGGGATGATGGGAGGGTCCTATGAGACAGCATGGAAATATAAATAGTGCACTGATAGCGAGAGTTTGTATGTCAACAATAATCATCAGTTTCCCCGGCATTTACACAATCAACGACGACTGGAGACTGCAGACGGACCTCAGAGTTGTCTAAATCATCTTACCTAATTTATAAAAATCTATCTATCATAAAGTGTATACCGTCTAAAATGTTGGAAATGGCCTAAAATTAAATTTTCATTGTAAGTTGATAAAATGTAAGTGAAAATTTTCAGAAACATAGAATGTTGATATTCAAAACAGCCATGTACAAATCTTCCCAACAATTTAATTTATCATAAGAAAATTCGCTGTTGTATTTAAATTTTAATTTGAATATTTATGTTTTTTTGAAGATATAAATATATTTTTGCTAATTGAATAACTGTTGAAATCGGCAACACTTCTCTAAGCATCCATAATAATTCACTGTAAATAGTAGCATCTCGGGCTATCTATTATTCTTGAGTCAATCTCGGCAAGGTTATATGTCACGGTGTGTATTTATTCTCATTGTGACAACAATGTCGAACAGTTTTCCCGTCTACAATTACTAGTGCAGAATAACAGATGAATTTCGACGCTCGCTAAGAGCACATCAATGTGTGTCCCTAATGTATGCACTATTTTATTATTTATAACTGAAAACTGTATGTTATAAAGGTAAAGAAATATTTTTGGTTGCAATGTGTATCATAGCAACTGAATGATAATTATACATTGTACGTGTTATTTCACACGTTAATCCCGAACACAGGTTTAGGTCACCGATAGCAATGATTTGTCAGACAAACGGCGAATAATTATTTAATTGTTGTATTGACCGTTATCATTACTCCAACCATTCCATTTAAAAAAAAAAATCGATGTAGGTGTCAAAGGTTTCAAAATATAACATATAAAGTGTGTGACTTTTTGTTGATTTTTTCTACTAGTTTTGAGCAATGAAAACATATATGATATTATTTCAAAATTTCCTAATTCATTGATTTATAAATTTCACAACATACCACTTATATAGTCCGGAGAAAAGGCTGGAAATATTCATGTGTATTTTTATTACTTTATTTCATTATTTTTCGTATTTTCTACTCTCTATATCCTTTGACACCTACATCGATTTTTTTTTAAATGGAATGGTTGGAGTAATGATAACGCGATAGTTTGACGCGCTCCTGGCTCGTGCCTCTACCACTGCCAGACCATCAGGCCGCACCATCGACCCAGACCGAGTCGTCGTGAACGCGTCTTCACACGACCTCTCCGACGCAGCTCGCTCAGTCTTAGCGAGAGGGCTCAACTTCGCCGTCGCTCCGTCCCGCCTGCCCATCGAGCGCATCGTCTGCGGCGTGGAAGCGGCCATCCGGACTCTACCCTCCGCCGAGGCAGAGCAACTCCGCCAGGACACCGCCGCTGTACTACGTCGAGCCAAGCCTCCAGCCAGCAACGTACCTCCTGCAGAGATGCGGGCGGTACGTGAGCTGAGAAAGAACAAAGCAGTCACGATCTTGCCCGCCGACAAAGGCAACAGCACGGTGGTCCTCGACACGACAGACTACCACGCCAAGCTGAGAGCTCTCCTGGACGACCCGACATACGCCATCATCAAACGAGACCCGACGCTCGCCTTGGAGAAGGAGACCAGGGACCTGATCAGGGCCTCCTCACTGGACGACAGCGACAAGCGCCGCCTGATGCCCGGCGACAACTCGTCCAGAGTGCCGAGGTTCTACGGCCTTCCGAAGACTCACAAGCCAGGCCTGCCTCTCCGCCCCATCGTCAGCGCGGTACGCTCTCCGACGCAAGCTCTAGCAAAACACCTTGCTAAGCGTCTACAGCCCGACTCCGAGACAGCTCCATCCTACATCAAGAACGCGGCCCACTTCGTCAACCTCCTGCACGACCTCCGGCTCGACCCGGGCGATCTACTTGTCAGCTTTGACATCGTCTCGCTGTTCACGAACATCCCGATCGACGAGGCAGTAGACATCGCAGGCAACAAGTGCAGACTGCCGCCCTCCGTACTCGAGCTGGTCCGTCACTGCATGAAGTCCACATACTTCATGTTCGACGGCCAGTTCTACGAGCAAGTCTCCGGAGCACCGATGGGATCGCCGCTGTCCCCTGTGTTGGCCAACCTCTACCTCGAGGACTTCGAGACCAGAGCCATCGACTCGGCGCCGCTGAAGCCCCGCTGCTGGTACCGCTACGTCGACGACACTTTCGTCGTCTGGCAGCATGGAGCGGACAGGATCCCCGAGTTCTTGGCACATCTCAACTCCGTGCACCCGAACATCCAGTTCACCCACGAGATGGAGTCCGGTGCACAACTGCCCTTCCTCGACTGCCTCGTCATCAAGAACCAGGACGGCAGCCTTGGACACACCGTCTACAGGAAGCCGACCAACACCAACCGGTACCTGAACGCGGCATCTCACCACCACCCGTCTCAGCTCCGCGCAGTCGCCAACACTCTGGCCACCCGCTCCCAGCGCATCGCCGACGCGGACCACATCGACGCCGAGGCCAGGACTCTCCGGGAGTCTCTATTGGACAACGGCAACCCCAACCGAGTATTCGAGAAGGCTTGGAACCGGGTCCCGAAGCCAACGGAGGTCGCGTCCCAGGAGGCCGCCACCCAGGAGGCCGGGGGAGAGGAAAAGAACGAGCGGCCCCCGAGGCTGGCCTTCCTGCCCTACGTCAAGGGTACAACCGACTGGATCGGCCGACTCCTGGCAGAGCACGACATCAAGACGGTCTTCAACACCGACCAGAAGATCTCCGAGCTCCTGGGCAGCGCCAAAGACAAGATCCATCTCGAGCAGAGAGGCGTCTACGAGATCCCCTGCTCGGACTGCAGCCGCACCTACATCGGCCAGACCAAGCGGCAGATGTCAACGCGTCGGAAGGAGCACCAGCGTGCCGTCAGGAAGATGGACAGCACATCGTCGCTCGCCCAGCACGTTGAGGAAACCGGACACTCTATCGATTTCGAGGCAATGAAGCCACTCGCCTCCATCGAGCATTACGTCGTCCGCACCATCCGAGAGGCAGTCGAAATCGAGAGGCGTCCCGGCAACCTCAACAAGCGCGACGACAGCATCCGCCTTCCACACGCGTGGAAGCCCGTCATGTCCAGGATACTCGTGCCGCCGACCGAGCCACCAGCCAAGCCAGCCGCGGAGAACTTCTGCGCCAAGATGGACGACACCGTGTAGTCATCTCTGTGCTCGCTGTCGCTATCTTTCACGTTACGTGTATATTCCGAGTTCGCTAGTGAAATGTGTGTGTTAATTCAGTGTTAATAGTACTTTTTCTTTATTATTACATATGTTTTACGCTCTATTCTCTGCTTTGTTAAGTGTATTTCAGTGATTTCATTTCGTGTTTCATTTCGTGTTCTGGACAAGAGGTGTGAGGTTAGCACTGCTAACTGAGTACCGCCCACTGTTTATTCATGGCTACCAACCCTACAGACATGGACTTCCAGCAGATGTGTGCCAAGCGCAACCACAGTGAGTGTGTGACGTCATCTAGCAGCGAGGACGAAGCCAGCTGTTCCTCGTCACTCCCGCGCTGCGTGCACAAGAAAGTAGGTCGCCCGAGCAAGCGTCCCGAGACACTGAACCCTGTGTTGCTGTCGAACACGTTCGGTGTGTTGGGCACAGAAGAAGAGACTCCCAGCCAACAAGTCGACGCTGCTGATGAAAATGTCAACATTGAAGAAACCGTCGTGAGTGAGGAGGCGCCCGCGATCAACAAGAAGCGCGGGAGAGTTCCTCCGATCGTGTTGAGGGATTTTGTGGGAAACCACAAGCAACTTTGCGACACGATCGCCGCATTAGCGAAGGGGAACTTTAACGTGACTCCAAAGTTCGACTGCACGCGTGTGCAACTCTCCTGCGCGGAGGACTTCCACGCAGTAACCGGACTCTTCAAAGCAGAAAAAGTGCAATACCACACTTTTGCTCTAGATGGCCGAGCAAAGTGCCAGCGATTTGTCATCCGCGGATTACCAGGAAACACTCCCGTCGACTACATCGAGGACGAGCTGACGCGCATCGGGTACTCTGTGCGCAGCGTGACGCAGCTGCGCACTGACCGTGGCGCGCAGCGAGTCTTCCCGCTGTTCAGAGTTGTGCTGACCTCACCGCCCGGCAGCAAGGACTTGACGACTCTCAAGGATCTGTGCCACTGCCGCATTACGACAGAGGCACCGAGATCACGCACTGGCATGCAGCAAAGCTTCAAATGCCAGCGCCTCGGCCATGTGTCGACTTTCTGTCAGCACTCGCCCCGATGTATGAAATGTGCTGGTCCTCACGACGCAAAATCGTGCCCAGTGTCTCGCGAAGTGCCTGCTACATGCGCGAACTGCCAACAGCAACACCCGGCCAGCTACCGCGGCTGCGCGACGTTCAAGCGAGCTCTCGCAGCTCGCCCGCCACCTGCGCCGCGCACCGAGCATCGTCAGCGCGAGCCAAGTCACGCGGACCCTCGGCTCCCCACGCAGCAGCGAGCTACCCAACAACGCAGACTCGAGGTACCAACCCCAGTCGCTCCGCAGCCAAGACCACACTCTTTCCAATCCTACACAGATGCAGTCTTAAACATAGAGACTCAGCCTTCTAGCTCGGACACTGAGAGCGATAATACAGTTCCAAACTGGAAAGAGCTAGTTCCTCAGCTCTGCAACGCGATCCTGGCCTCCGACGTCACACCGGAAGTCAACACGCTTGTGAGTCTAATCTCGAAGCTAGTCCTCCCCTCCGCCTCTACCCCCAGAAGCAAGCTCGTAGCTTCTGCTACTCTCGCGCTGCTCTCCGCCGTGTAATGGCTCCACGCCTAGACACAAGTTTCACAAGAATTGTCGCCTGGAACGCCAACAGCCTGAATGACGCTCGGAAGATAGAGCTGGTCGACTTCCTTCTTCGTCACGACATCGATATAGCCCTCATCTCCGAGACACATCTTGTGCCGAGAAAGAAGCTGAGCATTGCGAACCACAGCGTGTATCGTACAGACCGACCTGGACTGCGCGGCGCAGGAGGAACAGCTGTCATCGTCAACAATCGACTCCGCCATCACGAAATCCAGCTACCTGCTCTTGTCGAACTAGAAGCTACTGGCATCGAAGTGACGACTCCGCGAGGACAACTGCGAATCTTCTCCGCCTACAACCGACCACAGAATGCTTTCCACTCGGCTGACATGACAGCTCTGATGTCATCCCCGCTGCCAACTCTGCTGGCCGGAGACCTGAACGCGAAGAACCCGGCGTGGAACTCGCGTGTGGCGAACATGCGAGGCAAACATCTGCTTGCCCACTCGAGACGTCACGGCTATTCAGTGTCTGGACCTGCCGAGCCAACACACTACAGTGGCGCAGGCGCAAGACGGAGGCCGGATGTGCTTGACATCGCCGTGCACATGAACCTAAACCGGTCATTACACCTGGAGACTGTCGCCGAGCTGTCCTCGGACCACAATCCAGTCATCATTGAGCTCGGTGACTCCCTCGTGCATCAAGAACCGCCACCCCGCTATGCCTTCAAGCGCGCAGACTGGACAGCATTCCGAGACCATCTTGACACTGAACTGGAATCCTCGCCTCTCACGACATCAGCAGAGCTCGACAACGCCACAGAGAACCTCACTCTGTCAGTGCAGCACGCTATTGACACGGCAGTGCCAAAAGCATCGCGTGCAAGAGTAACGACGTTCGATCTCCCGCCGCACTTGCAAAAGTGTGTTGCACTGAAGAACGCCGCCCTCCGCCTCTGGCAACGATACAAGACGCCGGACATGAAGATGCTCTACGAGACGCGCCGCAAGGGACTTTGCAAGCTTCTGCTCGAACATCGAGCGCAGATGTGGGACTCAGCAGTGTCGAGACTCGAGGTTGCCGACAGGTCTGTGTGGCAAATGTCGCGTAGACTCCAAAAGAAACCAGAGCCAAATCCGCCAATCCAGGGGCCTCATAGTCTCGCATTCAGCACGGAAGACAAAGCCGAACTCCTGGCTTCGACTCTCGAAGGCATCTTCGTGCCAAACCCAGCCAACGAGCACAGCGAGGCGCTTAAGGACGAACTCGAGGAATACCTCGCTGCCAGCCGCCAAGCAGAGACGGAGCCTCTCGCAGCCGACGAATGCAGCTTCGCCGAAGTTAGTGACCTCGTCGTCAAGCTGAAGAAACGGAAGGCTCCAGGAGATGATGGAATCAACGCTGAGACTGTCATGCAGTTCTCGGCCAAGGCTTGCAGCAGACTTGTGGACATCATCAACGCCTCCCTGCGACTCGGACACTTCCCTACCATCTGGAAGAGGGCCCGAGTTGTCGTGTTCCAGAAGCCAGGCAAATCTGCACGAGATCCGCAGAATT
>OW203767.1:32532254-32594286 GCA_934045905.1 Leuctra nigra | reverse complement strand
GATGTTATCTTTGCACAAGTATACACAAGTTTCAGTCAAAAGAGAATTCAAAATTTAATTTTACAGGACCAGTTTATCCTTTGCACGCAAGATGATACTACAATATGTGATTTGTTATATTATTTTTATACTTCGGACATGGGAATTGTTAATTAAAAAGTATTAATGCATAGGGTTGGAGAGGGGGGGGGGGGATGGACTATAATTATCAGCAGGTATCAAGCACCTGTGCCTACGACGGATTGATGATACAACCGTCCCCGTATTACAATCAAGCAAATCTGTTTTAAGAATGACGACATCTTATCGTACATTAAAAGCAAATTGACGGATTTGAAGTGTGACACGTCTGTTTTAGAATCCATAACATGTGAAAAGCTAAACGCCAGGGGAGACTACAGCTCCTTTAAAGTAGGACTGTGTTCGACGCTGCTCAAAACGCTTAGTGATCCTGAGTTCTGGCCTGCGGCGTCGCTATCAAAAATTTTTTTCAACAGCGTGCGAAGCCTTCCTCAGTAACGTAATTAATCTTTTCCACTTAAATATTCGCAGTCTGGAAAACAAAACTGAAGAGCTGGAATTATTTGTTGACTCTTTGACTACTAAGGTTGACATTCTCTGTTTGACTGTGACTTGGCTAGGCCGCGGTCAAGAAGATTCTATTGTTATCAATGATTTTATTTTGGCTTCCCACTACTCAAGAGATGTGAAGAGAGGAGGAGGGGTTGGCATTTACGTGCGGAGTGAAGCTCATCTCTCTTTTGAGGTATATGACATTGTGTGTGTTGAAGGTGTCTTCGAAGCCTGCGCTATCAAAATTTTAGATGAAACACCTGTTCTCATTATTGCGATTTACCGACCCCCGGACTCCGGGAATGTAAACTGTTTCCTCGCTATGTTGGACAGTGCCTTGGACAAAGCCTGCAGCCCAGGTAAGCGTCTACTGCTATGTGGGGACTGGAACTTTAATCTTCAACGGCCAGAGATGAGGTATTTGATTGAGAACGTTCTTGAGGCCTATGACTGCCGAATTTTAGATTTTGGTGCGACAAGGGTCCATGGTAGTTACCAGTCTACCCTGGATGTTATTGTTTCAAATTCTGAGTCAGTTGACTTCCTCAAAAACATTGATCCTTGTCTATCCGACCACATGGGACAACTGGCTACCTTCACCATCGTCAATGATACAATGCACATCGCTCAAAATCCTCCTCAAGTGACTAGTATGAAGAGGCGTTTCCATGACGAAGCGATCCAAGACTTCATTGCCGATTTGGGGACTGCGGACTGGACGAATGTCTTCCAAGAAGGAACTGTTGATAATAAATTCGACTCATTTCTTCGTAATTTCATTCTTCTCTTCGAGAAACACTTCCCCAAGAAGCTCAAGTCGAGCAAGAACCATGGAGCTAGAACGAAGGGTTGGGTCACGCCTGCAATTAAAGAAGCCTGTGAACGGAAGAGAAGGTTGAGTCATCTTGTGAAATGGGGAACTGTAGACAAATCTCTACTCATACAGTTGAAGAAGGAGCTTAGGACAGAAATAACCAGCGCTAAGAGAAATTACCACTCCAAGATTATTGACAATGCTGGTAACAAGAGCGCTGCGACCTGGAAACTAGTCAAAACTTTGACAAATGGTAATATGAGACCACCAACGCCTATCACTCTTCTGGAAGGCGAGAATGTGCTCTCTAGACCTAATGAAGTGGCAAATCATCTTAATAATTATTTTCTTTCGGTGGGTGCGGATACAATAGACTTTTCTGTTGACTCAACTGAAGAATGCATGCGTCTACTGAGAAGCGCAATACCGGAGACGGTGTCTGTGCTTGGGCCCCCCTTGGTCACAGAAACCCATGTTCTTCATATCCTTAGAAGCTTCAAACCTAAACACTCGGCAGGGTGGGACGAGGTCCCTATGTTTCTTCTTCGTAAATGTGGACCCTGGTTATCAATTCCACTAGCCCATATACTAAACTGTTCATTCCAGACTGGTGTATTTCCTGATAAGTTGAAGAGGGCAGTAGTTAAACCTATTCATAAGAAGGGTGACAAAACCTTAAAAGCCAACTATCGCCCGATTTCGCTACTCACATCATTCTCTAAAATAATCGAAAGGATCATGCATCGGCATCTATCTGATCATCTGGACAAACACGGTTCTCTATCCAAGGACCAACATGGCTTCAGAGCAGGATTCAGCACGTCATCGGCTATATTTCAACTAGTAAATAAGATAACAGCTGCCCTGGAGAAGAAGAATAAAGTTGGAGCTATCTTCTGCGATATGTCTAAAGCGTTCGATACTTTGGACCATGGACTACTCCTGCAAAAGATGAAGCACTATGGCGTGTCGGGAGTTACTGGGGCTTGGTTTGAATCATACTTGTCCAACCGTTATCAGCGTGTTAAGCTAGGTGAATTTGGGATATCGTGCTGGCAAACTATGACCTGTGGGGTACCGCAGGGTTCTATCCTGGGACCACTCCTGTTTTCTATACTGGTCAATGACCTAGCACCAAGCATCACTACGATATGCCCTATCCGTAGCACTATCCAGTACGCGGACGACACTAGCGCCATAGTTGAGATGTCTAATTCTACTGATCTCGACAAGGAGTTAACATCAACCATCAAGGACCTAGCCAACTGGTTCTGCCCCAACAAATTGAAGCTCAACGAAGAGAAGACAAACGTCATGGCTTTCTCCCCTCGTGGTAGTGTCAACCTCGAAACATTTAACACAGTAACACATACTAAATTCTTGGGTGTTCTGATCGATCATAATCTTAATTGGAAGGCGCACATTTGTAGTCTGGTGTGTAAACTTGCTAGAGTCAGATTCGCAATTAAGTCCCTGTCCCGTCAATGCAACCTCAATACCTTGAAGACTGTCTACTTTGCTCAGGCGCAGTCTCTCCTGTCGTATGGCATTATTTTCTGGGGGTTATCTACTGATAGTAGCAGAGTTTTCAAAGCCCAGAAAAGAATTATTCGCTGTATGCCCTACCACCAACACTCGGAAATCCAGCTTCACCCTCAGCGGCAATCGTGCCGGCCAAGATTCAAAGTATTTAACATCCTACCGCTCCCCTCCCTTTACATTCTGGCGATGTGCGTCTTCACAAGGAACAATCTGCATCTCTTCTCCGACGGCGAGCTCCTTCCCCATCGCACAAGACAAGCCTCTGAACTGCGGCACGAATTCTGCCGACTCAGAATTTCGTCTGTCGGCGTTTTGCAGAATGGCAGGAGGCTGTACAATGCACTCCCAGGGAAGATCAAAGACATCAAGGACGACACTCACTTCAAGTCGAAAGTTAAAACTTTTCTACTAGACAACTCATTCTACTCGATCGATGAGTTCTTATCTAATAAAAGGACTCCCTATTAATTTTAACCTGTTTTTTCACTTTGTTTTTAACTATGATTTTATTTGATTCCAGGACAAGTACGGAACAACCGTTTTTGTACACTACTCTTAATAATTGATGCAGCTCTGCTTCCTATCACTCTTGTAACTTAATTATAAATGAACTTATGGTTGTATTTGTAATACTATTCTTATTATAATATTATGTTTATTTCACTTTATAAAATTGACAATGTTCATACAAGTATTATACTCTGTGATAACTGACAATAAATAAATAAATAAATAAATAAATTATACTATTGCAAGATTTTGATTTACCTATATTTTTTTCTTGTATATGAAATTCCACAAGGAAAATAGATAGAGATAAATTAAATACTGAAATTTGTGAAACTCGACTCAAAAATGACTGGCGTAAATTGTTTAACTATTAGGTAGAATAAATTAATCGTGAATGGAATTTCGAAAATCAAAGAATTATGTCTACTAGGTTTTAATGAGGATTTCGTTTTTTCAGTCAAAAATTAAAAAAATATATTTGAAACGTCTTCGAAGTGTGGAGGGAATTATTTGTTTGAGTACACAGGACGTATTTACATTCATAGGTTATGTGACAGTGGTTTGAACCCCGAATCAATTCCAGGAAAAATACTGCATGGTTATATAAGGTGTGATCATAAGTTCAATCGCCCATTCATAACATTTCAGGCATTTGGTAGATATTTATTTGGTACCTACATTACTATCTAACTCATTAGCACATTATTTACTATATTTCATTTTAACACACCTTTTAAATTTATATTACGTAATATATGTCCAATCTAGACAAGAATTCTTAGTTTGCCATCATTCTACGTATGACAAACGTTATGTTGACACATGCTCTTCCTTATTTTCCCTCAAATATCAAAGTATACGGAAAAGGTTGGGTGAGTGGTAACACTCTGAACTTGTATTCCGGAGGCCCGGGTTCGATTCCCGCGGCCGTCCTTCCTGACTGGGTGTTTTTCGTGGTTTTCCCTCAGTCGACCGGCAAATGCTGGGAAGGTACCCTACTAATAGGCCACGACCGCCTCCCACCCACCTTCCATCCTAACCTACTCTTCACCATCATATCCCAATCATCATCATAATCATTCATCCGTCGCCATTAGCCTCGCTGCAGAACAGTGCGACGTTAAGCCCCAGACAAAAAAATCAAAGTATGCCGCTTTATTGTTGTCTTCATGATGAAACTATTGTTGAATTGAATTAGGCGCGTGTCGGGTAATCACAGGTTGTTCTTGTTCAGTCAGCCACCAATTCGTATGTCATCTTAATTTAAAACACTAAAGCTTAGAGGAATAAGTGGGCACCCACCACTTATTCCTCTAAGACTAAAGCCTAGTGTTTAGTGTAAAACAACTATTGCCATTTGTTTCATTCGAATCACTTGTCTCAGGCCGTAAGGTTCATATTCAGTACCTTTGACATGGGAATCTCGCCTCTATCAAATTGACACACAACATGCCACTTCAGTTATTTGCTGTTTATTCACTTTTCTGACGAAATATTCAAAATCTGAGTTCATATTCGATTTCATCGAGAAAATTCAAGTCAACAACTCTAAAATTCAACTGCCAACTTAAAAAAAAAACGAGAGAAAAAGTAAGATTTTACTTTCGTGAAATTGTTCAGATGTAATGCCATACTGTCAACGTTAGAGCGACCCGGAACTTGTACGTGAAATGAACGAAAAGAAAACAATTTTATATGAACGATGATTACCTACTGCCTTAGACTAAATAACTACTGCTAATCAAAGCATTCCAGAGAAAACTGTCTGAACAAAAAACACTCTCAATAGGCTAGAGTGCATAGGGGAAAATATATATTTTGACAAAATCCTCGTCAAAACGAAGAGAGATAAAACCTACGACCTCGTATGTAATTGATGAATTCATATTGATCATCAGTCATCACACTTTTGGGAACTCAAATTTATAAAATGAATGAACTGAACTTACAGTGTGTATGAGATAGCACTTAAGAATATTGGGAAACATTTATTTTATAGATGATAAGCGCTAACCATTGGCCAAGTATTCCAGAGAAAAGTCACTACTAGAATGCCTAAACACATTTCACACAAGTAAACCCAAGTTTCGAGGTAAATTAAGTATTCCTAAAACAATACAAAATCAGTCAAAGTATAATTTAAATTAATTTATAAGTAGTGGAAAATATGATTATTTCGCCTATGGAGCAGGTTCCTGAACTTGAATTTCGGAGGTCCGGGTTTCGATTCCCGTGGCTGTTCTTAATGACTTGGATTTTTCGTGATATTCCTTCATTCATACATATGAAAATATAGAAATCATTCTTAATCCATTTGCTGGTACCATACTCATTTGTATATAATTTTGTGTAAGTTAGAGATTGCCAAGAAATAAAACTTTTATGGTTAGTCCAAAATACGTAATTTAGTTGTGTTTTTACTTTTTTGTGTTACGTCGCACTGTTCTGCAGCTAGGCTAATGATAAATGGCGACTGATGTGATGATTATGATGATGAAAATGATTAGGAGATGAGGAACGAATGGATGGATGGAGGGTGGGAAGGAGGCGGTCGTTGAATTTTAGTAGGGAACCTTCTCATCATTTGCCTCTCGACTGAGAGACAAAACGTAAAAACTACAGTCAGGAAGACGGCCGTGGAAATCACAACTGGACATTGTAGTTACGCTATACTTCGAGTGCTAGATTGTTCGGATTTGCAACTCTTCACTTGTTGGGTGTGATTTTTTTTTTTTTGATATATAAAAATGCGTACTTATACATCTCTATACATTTTTAATTTAGGGATGGGCACAAAGGCATTTTTCATCTTTATTCTTTCCTCCCTTGCTCATAAAATCATTAATAACTCAAAATTTAAATACATAAACAAAATATCAAATTATTTTCTAGGTGTCCCATAATTTCTTACGGCAAACTCAGAAAAACTTTGAAACTCATCGACACTTTCGTCATGTGTACGAGATCATGATAAAAGCAAGGGATATTTTTTACATACCAGGTGGCGCAAAAAGCCCAAAAACTATACACAGAACTATAGAACTATAAATGACAGAACTATAAATGATAAAGAGCTGAAACTTTCACACTTTATAGAAAACATATGCAAATTAATGGGTGCAATTTTTTAAATCAGTTTTAATACTTTAAAAGAACTTTAACAGCAATGGAAACAAAATTAAAATATTTGTGGCAACTAATTTCGGTATCACAGATTCAGAAATCTAGATTACAATTGAATCATCATACAACAACTATAAATCAAATACATAATAAATAAAAAACGGCATTTGACAAGAATAAGAATGTGTGATGCCATTACCAAGTATTTAACAATGTGCTATCATGAGGAATTCACTTGGTCAAGATATCTTGACAATTTGCTATAGCAAATTGTGATGCCACCAAACATGGAAAATTACGTCCTTGAAAATTTGTTCGTCCAGAACAAACTGACTACTTCATACCTATCATTTTTAACAACATCACAACTACCACAACTACCTATATTATATTCTGAAATCTAATTTTCACGAGACTTCCCTTTTTAAATAGCTTCATTATATTTATCGAAAAATAAAACCATAATATTTTTGCGTATCTGAAAAAAATAAGGCCCGGTTGCACCAAGTCCCGAAAAGTAAGATAAAGTTCACTTTATAGGCTAAAGTGAACTTTAGCGGTCTATGGCTGTGTTTCAATGGCTGTTTTTGCCATGGTTTCAGCCGATAAATCCTACCGCTAACTTTATCGGGATATGGTGCAACAATTTTCACGATAATTTTAATAATTTTTTCATCATTTTTGCTATAGACGTTTTTTATGGATTCAGCGAATTCTTCTGTAGATTTTAATGATAGAAAAAATCTTGCAATTTGTCCTGGGTTAATTGTTCAGTCGTTGACAAAACTTTTGAACCAATCTAATTGTTTAGAATTATAGGTAAAGATGATGAAAGCTGTTCTTCACCACGGCTCAACGGCACCACGGTACTCTGTGCTTTTTTGCCAGCAGTGCTCAGGTCAAACCGTTCAATCTTTGAATATTCAGTTCAACCTGGCGATTTAAAATTTTGTACACACACTAACAAGAGCGGTCTCGTGTATAGGTGTATAGTTTTTAAACAGGAACCTGTGATTTTTTTTAAATTTAAACTGGAACCGTTTGACCAAATAACATCAAAAATTTCATGGCTATCGGGACCAACATATTAGGATTTTCAGACTAATCATGCGTTATCTTCAAAAGCAGGGACTGGAACCCAAATTAATAACGGTTCCGGTTCCGGTTCCGGTACCGGTTCCAAGTTTTTAAAAATAACGGTTCCGATTCCGGTTCCTGGAAAAAGTAAAATAACGGTTCCGATTCAGGTTCCGGTTTCAATTCGGTTCCATAAGGGTTCTAATCGGTTCCATCAAATTTCGAAAATAATTATTTAGATTTTTTTAAATCGACTTTTGGGAACTTACATGCTCAGAAATGTCTAACATTAACTTGACTCGGTAATCATTTATTTGAAATACTGTAAATGGCAGTAAATAATTTCAGATTTGAAACAAAGTGAAGTAAAAATTCAATGAAATTAATTATTTAGAGAACCATTATGGAACCGTTATGGAACCCAAAATATATTTAAAATTATAAGGGTTCCGGTTCCGGTTCCACCTAAAAAATTAATATGGGTTCCGATTCCGGTTCCGGTTCCTATAAAAATAACGGTTCTTTTCGGTTCCGGTACCGGTTCTGGGTCCGGATCCAACTCCCTGTTCAAAAGTGATTTTCACTTCACAGACATTTTTTGCGCGTTTGGAATATTCGTCGAATGTCTTGGGAAATTTTCAAATATTTAATACAGCTCCTTTTCCTCTCGGCTCTTTCTAGAGCTGCAGAATATAGCATACACGTATCAATTCACATGCAACAGGGGTGCTCGATTGTCAACGCGTTATACCTACAGAGCGTTTTCCTAGTACATATTTATAAAGTGGACCAATGCATTTGTATAATAATAATTATTATTATTATTAGTTCACCTTAGGAATTGATCAAATTATTTTTCACATTTGAATTAATTTTTAAGTTTAAAAGTTACGACGAAATTTATGCTGAGAATTCTTATTAAATTTTATTTTATTGTTTATTATATTTGCTTATTTTCCTTAGATTGAGCCTGCATCGAAGATCGCAGGTTCGAACCAAGATTTCGTTATTTATAATTACATAACAATTACATAATTATAAATACATGATAATTGCATTGGCAGGACAGAGACGAGTGTAGATTGGGAGGGGAGAGCAGCGCCAGTCGTATTTTGTTCTTCTCATCTGCATCTGCCTAAATCTAGATTTGATTATGGTACTGAAAGAATGTTGCACTAAAACATCAATCCGATTTGAATGTCCCCTAACTTTTACTTCTACCTTCTACCTTAGACTAACTTCTACACAACCAATCAGAATCACACGCTCGACAGCTCACACTTGACGGCAGCAGTCTGCAGGATATGCCTCCAGCAGTAGCGGATGATATTCATTGACTCTTCCTGACATACCATCTTCTACCCTTTCTTTCGTCACAAGGGCAGACGAATGTGGCTGTGTGTTGGGTGGATTGTGAGGGGGGGGGGGGGACTTGTTGATGTTTTTCACAGGAAATCTAAGATTTGAGACAATGTCGTAAAAAAACAATTATTAGCAAACACTAATAATTAAACTCTTTTCTCTGTGTAACGCGTTGAATGCGTTTACAACTTACAAGATTCCGCTCTCGGGACCTTGGAAAGAGTTGAAACGAAATGCATCAAACAATTGCAGTGATAAAATATCTTATATTTTCTTCAAGAAATGTGAAAAATATTTCCAAATACGCATAAAATATCCGTAAAATGTCAGACAGATAATTCTGTAAATATGCTGAAAGCCATAAAATGTTATACCTAAAACACTGAGAAGATTATATACCAGCAGGGTGCAATAAGAGAGAACTTTATTTAAAACAATGCCATTAAAAAAAGGGATGCCTCAAGGACACAGTATAACAATATTGGAAATTGGAAATATAAGAAATATGATTAATGCTAGAATTATTATAAATTATAGAAAACGCTATGAATTAGAATGAAAGCAGTAAAAGTACAAAATGATGATGATGATGATGACAGCTGGTGAACTTTTAGTCCAGGCAAATCAGACCTAAAAACGGTCAAACCCAAAACAAATGGTAACATTACGTTTTTTGGTGTCATTCTCTTCAGAAAAAAATCATCTACAACATATCCAAAATCCGCCGAAATTCGCGTACTGGAACATTATGTAAATTGGCATTTAATCGAGATTTAATCAACCATCGGATTAAAATCTAAACTTTATCCAAACATTACAAAATTGGAATCAAATGAAAGCTTGAAGCTTTCTGATGCTGTGAAAAATATGACTGACAATTTTAGCCAAAACTGAGGTCAACAGAGGTCAATTGTTATTAATTTATGCACATTTTATAATTACGACTCGAATCAAAATAAGAGGTTTGATAAATATGTTTCGAAGTTATTCTATATATTACATAATATTCTAAATCATATTCAAAATCCGCTAAAATCCGATCATCACAAGTTATGCAAATGAAAATGGCGTGTGCAATCGACGTGTCAGAACCCCTGACACGTCGATTTTATGTTTGACGATGACTGACAATTTTTGTAATGTGAATTCTATTCAATGAGTTGAGTCATTACGAGCATCTTCTTTTGCACCCTATGAAGGTGATTGTCTCGGCGAGAGTTTTGATGCTTGGATGGATATGTGATTGCGAGATAACGACGGCATTGTTGTGACAGGATGACGAGGTCACAATGTTAAACATTATTTACAAGTTATCACTATAAGTAATGATATTGTATACTTTATTGTGAACAACAAAAACAATAGTTAAATTATCGCCTTGCTAATAATGTAGTATTTACCTTTAAATGATAAAAAATAAATATTGCTATTCGGCGACAATATCCCGTCATTTCATTTCATTTTATTTTTCATCTTACAAATGGGTTTCCCCGGTGGCAAGGAATATTAATTAATATTATAAACAAAACTAAGACTACAACAAATTTAACATTTAAACATTACAACTATACATCAAATAACTCATTACTCTACTAATATATAACTAATTAACTTATTCCTAAATTCTCTTACACTACATTCCTCAATATCTACGGAGTCAAACACACCTTCCAAATTATTCCATTCTCTAATTGTTCTTAATAAAAATGCATTTTTTCCAATATCCGTTTTTATGGGCCATTCTATAATTTGATGTTCATGCTTATCTGTTCGTTTCTTTTTTTTCAATTTCAAAAACTGTCCAAAATGTTTCCACCCGCCAATTTGCTTATATATTCTAAAAAATTACATAACCGCGTTACCTTTCTCCTTTCCTCCAACTTCTCCCACTTTAATTCCTTCATCAACTCTGTCGGACTCACCCACTCTCTCACAACGACTCCCTTTTCATTTCTCTTTACCTTCCACTTCCTGGTTTCATTCGTCACTCTCCTTACAGCCATTCTCTGTGCTTTCTCCAAAAGAGTTATTTCATTTATTTTATATGGGTCCCAAATTGCACTACCGTAATCTAGTATGGGTCTTATGAGTGTTTTATATGCTTGATTTTTGACATATTTGTCAGCATGCTTTAGATTTCTCATGACAAAGTTAGTATTTTTAATCGATTTCCCAGTAACCCTTTTAACTTGTTCCTGCCAATTTAATTTTTCATCAAACCAAATCCCTAAATATTTATACCCATGAACAACTTTAATTTTTTCACAATTTATCTTATATTCTACTTGCCTTCTAATCTTCCTTCTTGAAAACTGTACCATCTCACATTTACTTGAATTCAATGTCATTTCATTTTTATGCATCCATTCCATTAATTTATTTAAATCATCTTGAAGGGCTTTCTCATCTCCTTTATTCTCAATACATCGATATACAACGCAGTCATCTGCAAATAATTTTATACTAGATTGTATGTTTTCCGAAATGTCATTAATATAAATTATAAATAGTAAAGGGCCTAAAACACTACCTTGCGGAACCCCTGATTCAACCCTAATAAGTGACGAAAATGTATCTCCCACTTTTACCTTTTGAGTTCTATTTCTCAAAAAGTCTTGGATTATTTCAACAACTAATTTATCACTTATTATCTCATTTACTTACACCGGTACATTTACTTACATTTACTTACCCTTTTGTTACATTATATATATTTTTATTTAGACTGAATGAATATTATAAAATATTATGACATAATATTATGACATAATATACATTGTATTTATGATGAATTTATAAAAGATTGACGTGAGTGAGGGAGAGGGGAGCATGAGCTGAAATGTTTGTGTGTGTCTATTGTCATGCTCACAATTTAAAAAAAATATTTATTTGTTTTGGACAATTTTATTTAATAAAATAATAAATAGAATATGAATATAAATATTTGGCCAAACAAGACAATTATTGTAATTGTTACACAATTAGGAGTAATTAAGATTTTTTTTATAAATCTCTGGTAGCTTTAAAAATCCCGATAAAAATATCCCCCAGAAATAATATTCTTGGAAAATATATAATATATCCCCTGTATGGAGAAATAAAGTGAAATTTGACAGTGACTACATTATTATGATAATTATTACTTTACAACTTTTACTATTTACATTGAATTATAAACGATTTAACTTTCTGTTACATAACATATGATGTATACACCGTACCCAATATCAGTATTTCGTTTCAATTAATTATTTCACTTTTTGGTATTTGTCCTATACATTCAGCGGATTTCTATTGTATTCTTTTAAACCCCTCGTCTAAATGTTAATTAAATGTCAATTGGTGGCTTCTTCAAACACAATATCTAACCCTTTTGTTACATTATATATATTTTTATTTAGACTGAATGAATATTATAAAATATTATGACATAATATTATGACATAATATACATTGTATTAATGATGAATTTATAAAAGAATGGATATAGGAAGGATGGCCAGACGAGAGCTTGAAGCAGAGAATGTTTTAAGAAAGAGAAGTGCTGGACGACCTAGAGCACAATGGAAGAGTTTGATTGAAGAAGATGTAAGTGCAAGAGAGGAATAATGGAAGATGGTTGAAGAGGAACGGGGGTGGGAAGATAGCAACATCTGGAATGGCGAAGATGGAGTGTGAAGAGAGTGAAGAGGAAGAAGAGTTAGATGATGAAATTTTATCCGGCTCGGCTACCCGGTTAAGAAATACTAGGAAAACGCTCTGTGTAACGCGTTGATGAGCGAGCACGGATACACGCAACACCTCGAACCGAAATTATGTCTATCGAATGTCATTAAAAGCCAACAATTCTTTAGTTTCGTCACAGACTTGTATAAAAATCTCCAAAATCTCCACAAATATTGGTGCCAATCCTTGCTAAGTTTTAAGTTGATCGATTAAACCTTTATGATTGAACGGTTCCTTGTTAATTTTCAAAAATCACAGGATCTCGTTCAAAAAATATACCTGGGACCACCCATATGATATGATATGTAGTGTGTGTACACAATATCAGATCAATCTGTTGAACGGTCATTATTAGTTTCATATCGTTTAAAACTTTCTGCTCTAACTACCTTGCCTTGAACTGAAGATTCGAAGTCACCGTGAATTTGACAGCCAACACGCAAAATGTCACTAAAATGACAAAAACTTTTGAAAATAACGACAGATTAGAGTGAAAATTGGCAAAAATACCTTAAATGTTGGTACAAATGACCATGCGAAGTTTTTAGTTGGTCGGTCAATCGGTTCCAGTTTAAATTTCAAAAATCACAGGAAAAATGGTTTCAAATTTGAACCAATTGGAGGATTAGGCTGAATTTTTTTTTGGTTGGGTACAATGTTGGTTGCAATGACTTTGCTAAATTTCAAATTGATCGAACCAACCAATCGAAAGATAATTTTTATAAAATTTGAACCAATCACAGGATCTCGTTCAGAAAAGATCCCAGGGATCGCATAGATTACGTTAGTATGTGTACAAAATTTCAGATCGATTGGTTGTGCGGTTTGACCTGTGCAGTGAACACAAAAAAACAAAAAAACAAAAAAACAAAAAAACAAAAAAACAAAAAAACAAAAAAACAAAAAAAAAACAAACACACAGAGAAAGTGCCATAAGTGTACCGTGGTGACGCTCGCTACGCTCGCTCAATAATAGCCCTAGTTTAATTGGTTTGATAATGTATTGTCTACTACCTGACCCAAAATATATTGGAAACAGGTTTTGCTTAAATAAAAAAAATTATGCAATAGATTATTGTATTGGAATCGGGGAACCGGGAATAATGGCCTAGAGTTTGCAAAGCCGGTTTGCAAAACGCGAAACGAGCTTTGTGTTTTCGCGTTTTGTCTTTTTTATAACGAACACAGAATGTTGATATAAATTTATTATTCTTGTTAGTAACAATTAGGGTGTTATTAGATATGATTAGATGGAATAATATGCACAGGTTAGCAGTTATTAACATTATAGTCTTATTTTATAGTTTACGTAGTCGCACGTGATTAGCTGCTAGGTCGTGACGTAATTTTCGCCACGCGCGGTATTAAAAATTAAACCTCCCTACAATCGAGATGGGGCGGCTTATAAATAAAACGCGTGCGGCGAATTTTTAGGTGGATTTGATTGGTCAATAATTAAACGCGAAAACGCTAATCGCGAAACGCGCTTTATGTGAAACCGGCTGTATTGTCATTCAAAAGTAAACAGAACATTGACGGGACCAGAAATTGTTAAAAGAAGTGCATTTTAATAAATTAACAAAATAGCACAATACAATATTGTGAGATGTAGGCATATTATTCTTATGTTTTTGTAAACCAAAATAATGCAAATATTTTGTAAATTTCGCATTACACATTGAACGCATTTAGATAACTCATGAATTTGCCGATGATGCACAATAATTATTGACAATGAAAAATTTATCAAAATGAAGCCCCATTTACACCGCAAAATTTCCTGTAAAATCTTTTATAAAATCTTTTCGTAAAATCTTTTCGTAAAATCTTTTACAGAAATAGAACATGTTTTATATCATAAAAGGTTTTACACAACCCTTTTACAGAAGATTTTACGAAGATTTTACCATCAAATTGGTTGTTTTACACGGTAAAATTTCTTTTACGAAAAGATTTTATAAAAGATTTTACATGAAATTTTACCGTGTTAATGGGGCTTTATAATTTTAAAAAGTTCGACAGAATTTTATTATTTTACAATTATTTTAACTGAAAATGTTAAATTCAATGGCAAGCGCGAAAAACACGACCAAATATTTGAAATGAAAATGGAAAATATACCATTTCATGCATTGTGATGTGATGTAAAGCCATAAAACATCTAAAATCACTGTTAATTGATTGTCTAACGATGCGTGTTTAAACGACAAAACTGAAGTTGTCAACAATAGTGTGAGGCATTATTGAAAGAACCCTTCTTCATTGTGTTGTGAGAAAGAATGTGACGCCAGGATGTCTTATTTTGGACTTTCTGTTTTTTTACACTTCTTTCCTCTTTGAAGTGTCCTCTTTTCTAACTCCCCCCCCCCCCCCCCCCCCCTCCCGCATAAAGTTGGAATACATTGTGGCCTATGTTGCAGGCGTAGTATAGCACCATACAAATATTGAGAAATCAGCAACCACTTGCGCGGTCACTTTATAATTGAAAATATTTTGCATTTCGCAACAATTTTTAAAGAAAGATTTTCAAATCTAACTGTGGATGTGAATTTGTTGATCAAATTTCAATATCTTGTAATTCAGTGTCAAAAACAGTAAACGTTATTTGACGAGAAGTGACGTAACATTCCCACCTAATATGCTTATTAATTTTTGAAACCATCAAATCATTTAAAATTGTACAATCTTCCCAGTTTCATTTCGAGCAAGTCTCAGACTTTTGCCGTTCGTCCGCAAATACATGACAAAGACAGGTAGTTTCAATATAAAGTCTGCTAAGAGAGCTACCCTTTCATCATCTCTAATGGCTGGCCCCTGCGTACCCTCAGCCCGCAACACAGCGGAGTATATTTTATTGCATACATTTCACTACCCGGTCGCTCTGCGAACCAAACTTTTTTCTTCGGCCATCTAGCGGGTAGCGCGCGAAATGAAAGATGACTTGTAAACTCTGGTGGAAACATAATTTTAATCCAAGATTTTAAACCATGTAGATATGTACTTTCACAGATATAAAACCTAGTCATATCATTAAATAAGATACTATTTCAACATTCAACCACTTTTTGTTACCAATAAAAGGTTGTATTGCTTTTAATCATCCAAAAATAACACTTAGTGGAACTAAAATATTCATACTTATAAGTAGCTAATATTTAGTGTTCTGCAAATTAAATAATTATAGTTCCTAAAGTTAATATTTAAAAAATTATAGATCATTCTTTATTCGTCTAGAAAATCAATAAGTATCAGTATATTCCAAATCGGACGTATAATACAAGTGCCGCGTGTTGCGCGCGAGTCTTCAGGACGTAGCGGCTCTAAAACGCGTCTAACTTCATCTCCACCTTGGTCTAGTGGACGGCGGCTGCCTACGACGCGGAGGTCCCAGGATCGATCCCCGGCATATCCATAATGTGTGTACTTGTACTAATACCAATATCCCCATAAAAAAACACTCCGTGTAAAAATACCAGCCAAGTCTCTTCAACTATAAAAAAAATAGATGAAATCTAAAAAATCAGCACTGAAAAGTAGTGATATCAAAAAATGGGCCAAGTCAAAACTTAATTTTAAAAACCAAAATATACTTGGCGCATCGTTTTTAAGAGCATTATAGGTATATTATATATATTTATAGGTACATTTGATTTTTTGCATATACTTCTATACTATTTATATACACGATGCGCCAATTATATTTTGGTTTTTAAAATTAAGTTTTGACTTGGCCCATTTTTTGATATCACTACTTTTCAGTGCTGATTTTTTAGATTTCATCTATTTTTTTATAGTTGAAGAGAGTTGGCTGGTATTTTTACACGGAGTGTTTTTTTATGGGGATATCACAACTTTTTTTAGTTTATTTAAACAGCTTGTAACACATATCGAAGAAACAATGACTAATTCCTTTATAAAATAAGCCATTTCCAATTTAGTTACTAAGAAAAATTGCGTTTGGTAACAAAATATGCTTAAAGTAATATTCCATGATGAAAAGCGAAAGATTCGTTCAAATCGGTCCAGCCGTTTTCGAGATATGGCATCACTTCCGGTTAGCAAAATGGCGGCTGAAATCACTGGCACCTAGAATGTATTTATATAAATATTTTGTATCAGTATAAGCCTTCTGAATATGTAGTTATTGGAGTCTAGGTGATTCAAGACTGATTCCTCATGTTATAACGTCATTTCCGGTTTCGGTAATAGTACATTTATTTTTTGACTATTGCATTTTCATATATAAGCCCGTCTGAATCGTTTGACGCTAGTGTCGTTCAGATCGGTTTAGCCGGGTTCAAAATATGACGTCACTTCCGGTTTCAAAATGGCGACTACCGGTTGGTTTTATAAAAAGGCACCTCAGACGCCAAAAGTGCATATGTGGTAAAAATTTCAGATCGATCGGTTCAGCCGTTTAGGCTGTGGCGGTGATAGCAGTGTTTCCTGATATCATCATCATCATCTGAAGAAGAAGAACAAGAAGATGAAAGTGATGTAATTTCACGGTTTTCACGGCCCTCTAGTTCGCAAATTGTAAAACCTATTGTTGTAAAACCTATTGTAAAACCTATTCTTCCAGATGACCATTACAAAGCTAAAACTTGTAAAATAATTAAGATGTACCTATAACTAATTAAATTGTATATTTATATCACATTTTTTTGCTGTTTTTTCATCGGCTTTTAGTCCGCCAGCCAACGTCTTGCCGACGTAGTTTTGCTAAGTAGGCCCGACGTCCGCCAGCCAACGTCTTGCCGACGTAGTTTTTCTACGTGGGCCCTACCTCGGCCTAGGCGTTATCATTACATACATAGGCCCAACGTCCGCCAGCCAACGTCAAGGTATTGACGCATATCCAGCAAGTGATAGTTTGTTCCGATGTATCGGACTGCCATGCAATTACCAAGGTATTGGCGAACATCCAGAATGTGACGGTTTGTTCCGGTGTATCGGACTGCCATGCTATACCAAGGTATTGACGAACATCCAGCATGTGACGGTTTGTTCCGATGTATCGGACTGCCATGCTATTACCAAGGTATTGGCGAACATCCAGAATGTGACGGTTTGTTCCGGTGTATCGGACTGCCATGCTATTACCAAGGTATTGGCGAACCTCCAGAATGTGACGGTTTGTTCCGGTGTATCGGACTGCCATGCTATTACCAAGGTATTGACGCACATCCAGAATGCGCCGGTTTGTTCCTGTGTATCGGACTGCCATGCTTTTACCAAGGTATTGACGAACATCCAGAATGTGACGGTTTGTTCCGATGTATCGGACTGCCATGCTATTACCAAGGTATTGGCGAACATCCAGAATGTGACGGTTTGTTCCGGTGTATCGGACTGCCATGCTATTACCAAGGTATTGACGCACATCCAGCATGTGACGGTTTGTTCCGGTGTATCGGACTGCCATGCTATACCAAGGTATTGACGCACATCCAGCATGTGACGGTTTGTTCCGATGTATCGGACTGCCATGCTATTACCAAGGTATTGACGCACATCTAGAATGCGCCGGTTTGTTCCGGTGTATCGGACTGCCATGCTATTACCTAGGTATTGACGCACATCCAGAATGCGCCGGTTTGTTCCTGTGTATCGGACTGCCATGCTATTACCAAGGTATTGACGCACATCCAGAATGCGCCGGTTTGTTCCGATGTATCGGACTGCCACGCTATTACCAAGGTATTAACGCACATCCAGAATGCGACGGTTTGTTTCGATGTATCGGACTGCCATGCTATTACCAAGGTATTGACGCACATCCAGAATGCGACGGTTTGTTCATGTTATTACCAAGGTATTGACGCACATCCAGAATGCGCCGGTTTGTTCCGATGTATCGATCAGCCATGCTATTACCAAGGTATTGACGCACATCCAGAATGCGCCGGTTTGTTCCGATGTATCGGACAGCCATGCTATTACCAAGGTATTGAAGCACATCCAGAATGCGCCGGTTTTATCCGATGTATTGGACTGCCATGCTATTACCAAGGTATTGACGCACATCCAGAATGTGACGGTTTGTTCCGATGTATCGGACTGCCATGCTATTACCAAGGTATTGACGCACATCCAGCATGTGATGATTTGTTCCGGTGTATCAGACTGCCATGCTATTACCATGGTATTGACGCACAACAAGAATGCGACGGTTTGTTCCGATGTATCGGACTGCCATGCTATTACCAAGGTATTGACGCACATCCAGCATGTGACGGTTTGTTCCGGTGTATCGGACTGCCATGCTATTACCAAGGTATTTACGCACATCCAGAATGTGACCGTTTGTTCCGGTGTATCGGACTGCCATGCTATTACCAAGGTATTGACGCACATCCAGCATGTGACGGTTTGTTCCGGTGTATCGGACTGCCATGCTTTACCAAGGTATTGACGAACATCTAGAATGCGCCGGTTTGTTCCGATGTATCAAACTGCCATGCTATTACCATAGTATAGACGCACATCCAGAATGCGCCGGTTTGTTCCGATGTATCGGACTGCCATGCTATTACCTAGGTATTGACGCACATCCAGAATACGCCGGTTTGTTCCGATGTATCAGACTGCCATGCTATTACTAAGGTATTGACGAAAATCCAGAATGCGACGGTTTATTCCGATGTATCGGACTGCCATGCTATTACCAAGGTATTGACGCACATCCAGAATATCCGGTTTGTTCCGAGTATCGGACTGCCATTCTATTACCAAGGTATTGACGTACATCCAGCATGGGACGGTGTGTTCCGATGTATCGGACTGCCATGCTATTACCAAGGTATTGGCGAACATCCAGAATGT
Source organism: Leuctra nigra (assembly GCA_934045905.1). Classification (NCBI taxonomy): domain Eukaryota; kingdom Metazoa; phylum Arthropoda; class Insecta; order Plecoptera; family Leuctridae; genus Leuctra; species Leuctra nigra. Next base: position 32,574,734 of record OW203767.1, on the reverse strand, counting down.
GATGCTTTGTTGCGATATATCGGACTGCCATGCTATTACCAAGGTATTGGCGAACATCCAGAATGCGAAGGTTTGTTCATGCTATTACCAAGGTATTGACGCACATCCAGCATGTGACGGTTTGTTCCGGTGTATCGGACTGCCATGCTGTTACCAAGGTATTGACGCACATCCAGAATGCGCCGGTTTGTCCCGATGTATCGGACTGCCATGCTTGTACCAACGTATTGACGCACATCCAGCATGTGACGGTTTGTTCCGGTGTATCGGACTGCCATGCTATTACCAAGGTATTGGCGAACATCCAGAATGTGATGATTTGTTCCGATGTATCGGACTCCCATGCTATTACCAAGGTATTGGCGAACATCCAGAATGTGATGCTTTGTTCCGATGTATCGGACTGCCATGCTATTACCAAGGTATTGACGCACATCCAGCATGTGACGGTTTGTTCCGGTGTATCGGACTGCCATGCTATTACCAAGGTATTGGCGAACATCCAGAATGTGATGATTTGTTCCGATGTATCGGACTGCCATGCTATTACCAAGGTATTGGCAAACATCCAGAATGTGATGCTTTGTTCCGATGTATCGGACTGCCATGCTATTACCAATGTATTGACGCACATCCAGAATTCGCCGGTTTGATCCGATGTATCGGACTGCCATGCTATTACCTAGGTATTGACGCACATCCAGAATTCGCCGGTTTGTTCCGATGTATCGGACTGCCATGCTATTACTAAGGTATTGACGAAAATCCAGAATGCGACGGTTTATTCCGATGTATCGGACTGCCATGCTATTACCAAGGTATTGACGCACATCCAGAATGCGACGGTTTGTTCATGCTGAAATGCTTTCTAAAGTTGCCCGAAGTTTTAGTCAACAAAACAGAAATAATAAACTATGAGATAAGCTCCCTCAAAACTCCATCAAAATTGCAAATTATGAATTTTCTTAGCTCAGTGGGATGCATGCTAGCAGTGGTTGTTTTCTCCATTGACAACAAGAATAAACCTGTTTACTGATATATTCACTTGAAATTACCTTACAGTCATGACACTCTAACCTTCCAGCTGGATTCCTATCTATCCTGGTTATATTCATGCAAGTCATTACAATTTTACATCTTATATGCTAACAATGTATACAGTAAATAATAATACTCTTCGTTTGGTACTCATCCGTTAGTATAATCCTTGTGTTAGCGTATTCGAATGCTATTATGCGCTGGGATCGTTCGTACAAGCGTAGAGCCGGTCATCGTCCGTTGCCACCCTCCATCGCCGTCCTAGTGTCGCCCGCCTCATTGCAGTCGACCTCCACGTCCAAGCCCATTCCTCGTTGTCGTTCCCGTCGATCATATACGGGTGTGGAAGTCAATTCATAATCACACTCACTCTGGTGTCACGAATGCATGGAACTAGCATCCTGGATGTCCTGAATGTCCTGAACACGGCTTACGGTACATGCGAGTCACTTGCACACTGTCTGAGTTCGTTCATTAATGCGTTAATTAATACTGTCCTTGCTGTCCAATTCTCAACTCAATCGGTCCATAATTGCGGTAGTTATTAAGCCGTTTATAAACTGCAGCGCTTAACTGCACTAGAACTGCATCTCAGCCAGCGCCGTATACAGCACAACCGCCGCTTACACTCACGCGTCGTCACAGTCAATCGCGTTGCTTGTATCACTTTTACGTTATTCCATTCGTTATCTGTCACTATTTCACGACAACAATACTGTTCCATACATGATACAACTTATTTGATACTACTCAAATGCATTAAACTTCGAAAAACTGCATTTAGCCTTGATCACGGCAGACCGCGTGCTAAAGTTCTGCATCAACCTGGCGCGAAGTTACCTCTGTGAATGCTAGACGCCGACTGACTGTCTCGCCTCGCTGCACCTGGCTTCTGTCGCCGCTCCCCGACAAATTGACCACTTTCTTGGTTTCCTTCAGAGCAAACTCTGCCTCTCCCCGGCTAGAATCCAGTCGATTTCCGAACTTGTGTCGTTATGCGGTAAATTTTCTTGAACCCGGCTATCGGATTGGCTCTCAGACTAATTTGCATAATGCCACCCCATTACACACCGAGCTACCAGTAAAGTTCAATTTCTGTCTGTATTCACCCCTGGGATGAAATGTTCACGCGTCCTTAGCAACGGCGACGACACTTGAGCGTCCTTAGCAACGCAAGATGGCGTACCCTGACAACGACGCTAGCTCGCAACCGCGCCAATATTCAAACGTTCCTTCACATAAATGTTCAACAGCTGTAGATACTTTCTCGCTACTCAATACAGACATACTTTTATATTATATAAACCTTAAATTAGACACATAAAATCACCCTGATGGTAAATACAACTAATAATCATAATAAAATCCAAATAATTATGGGTCAAAACCCCAGGAAACCTCGGGATGTGCTCCAGAGACCCCATCCGTTTACTCTGACGTTTAAACTTGTTTACAGGAAGAGGAAATGACCTAAGTCGTGCTCCTCCCTTTAAACTGCTTGTCACTCGTGCTCGCTTACTCAGATTGGTTATATGTGCTCACTATATCATGCTAGAGAGCCCCATGCATTATATTAATTATCTACTACTAAAGTGCAAAATCAAACTTACACCTCCTTTAAGACCGTAGCCTTGAATCATTCCAACACGTAAAGTAGACCCAAAGTAGGTCAACGCACGTGAAACCGCATCGTAACATTCATGCACTACTAAAACTACGATAGTTACTACTAAATACTACATGCAACTCAATATCATGCAATCTTAACTTGCTAATTAATACAAAGTACAAAATCTACTTAAAAACCACAAAAATACTTTCGGCACATCAAGGCATCCTTCCTCTTAATGTCCGTCCAAAGAATATGAAAGATCCCCGCTCGAACCTCGGTGTCATCATGCATCAATGCTTCAAAAAGCAAAATCATCTTTGAAAACTTGCTAAGTCCCTTAGCTCAAAAACTCGTTAAAATCGAGAAATGATTCTCGTCTACCATGTCGTAACTCCACATAAACATGCACCATGCATAAAACAATTCAAACTCTACTCCAACGTCCACTAAACATCGAACGCAAACGCTTCAAACTCTTCAAGTCAAACAGCTGTCTGAACTTGACCTACATTCCTACTCAGAGCGACCTCGACTCGCACTGCGAACAGCTGTTCGCTCGACCTACATTCCTCGTGAATCATGAGAGACCACAAGCACACTAGCCATCGCCCCGTCTCGAACCTGGACATCGTCAATTACATCTTCCTCTTACACACATTCTTTCCACGATCAATCGAAACACTTCCACTAATGCTAATCATGAAATAACTTACACTAACCGTACAACTAACTATTTACAACTAAACTAACTTTCATTCACACACAATTCACAATGCTATTTTCTCACTTTCTCTCGACAAACATCCTCTCTCGTGCCTTTCTTTACTCTTTTCCGGCCAATGCACATTTAACGCCATCTGCAGGCCCTCCTTTCATCCTTCGTCCTTCCCATGCACATTTATCGCCAGTGCAAGCTCTTCTCTTCACTCTTCCCTCTGTTGATAGTTAGTTATCGCCAAACTATCCACCCAGAGCTCTGCTGCAAACACCTTGAAATATGCACACACTCTCTCATTCACTCTCTCGCGCTATTATTAATCCTGTGGGCAAGTCCCACAAGATGTTGCATGACATATTATAAACAAAATAAGCAGATTTTAATGACGCACGCATTCGCAACTGTACTTACTCTATTTTTCATTCATACACACGCCATTTTCTCACACACTTGCCTATCTATTTTGATCTACCCCACCATTCCCTGACTTCGTTATACTTGCAGTTCCAACCACCCCATCAGACCTTATTTTATCAACAAAACTCGACCAAAACATTCATCACATTCATACACTTTTAAACTAACAATATTACGAACTAACTTATTTACTAACTTCTTTATCAATTGAATATTTACACCCACATCGTTAACAATTATACAAGACCTAATGAAACGTCAAAAATACAAATTCAGCATGAAAAACATGTCCCTTCTCTCAGTGAACCAGGCTAAAGATATCATAACTCCGGTAAAGTTCCAGTATTTTCAGATCCGATCCTCTTCGACAAAACAAGTCCTCTCCGTCTTCTTGTAGACCATCTTCGTCAAACCTCCGCCAATTTCTTCACTTCTTCGACGACCTCCATAACTTTCGCCGTTTTCTTCATCAATAGAGTGTCTGCAACTTCTCTCTTGTGCACGAACACTTCAAAATTCTTGACCTCGATGTGCTGCTGTCCAGCCAGTCACATCTTTCCGTCAACATCTTCGTACTTGCTGAGCTGCTACATTAGCTAGGCTAGCCTCCTCTCTCCACGTAGATCTCCGATCTAGATTCCTCCTTGACATGTTTTCTTGTCAAAACAGTCACTTCAGCGCCCCATTAGAAATCACTTGCGCTCTCCAACGTCTTCTCGTTTCTTCAAAGACCTAAAATTCTTCAGTAATCATCGTACTTCTTCTCCTTACTCCGACTTCATCGATAAAATCTTCTCTTCAACTGAAACAGCCATCTACCATCGTCATCCTTCTTCTCACCTACACGATTCTACATTTCTTCAAGCTTCACTCATGCATTTAACAATACAAAATCTATGTTCTGACATACAACGCTACACACTTGACATTCACTCATACCTTACTCTAGCTTACTCTATTACTATTTTATCAGTTGATTATTTACATCTCTTTTAATCTTCACCAACGTCCTTCTTCTAGTAGTCATCTTGATGATAGTCATCGTACTCATCATCGTCATATCCTTCGTAGTACTCTTCTTCATATTGCATCTCCAGGCGATTGTTTACATAACTGCCAGCATCCATATGCTCCTTCAACAATCCCTCTTCATGCCATTCTACTAATTGCTCCACGATTTGCTTCAAATCATCCTTCTGCCTGTACAATCTTTCTCTTACTTTCATTGGCAAGTGCCGTAGCAACTGTCTAGCCAACTCATCCTCCGGTATCTTGTTTGACAGGTAGTTGGACAGTCGGACCAACCTCTGAACGTACTCTGCCATGGACATCGTCCCCGAAAATCTACCACTGTAAATTGTCTTCATCACCTCAGCTTGCTGATAAATGCCCCAATATTTCTCTATAATTCCTATCTTGAATGCTTCGTACGTTTCGTACATTTGCATCTGGTACCAAGCTCTTGCATCTCGCCGAATTGCAGATCCCACTACAATAAGCTTGTGATAGTCACTCAAATCAGTATTCTCGCGGAATTTTAACTCTACTATACGAAGGAATTCCTTGACATGCATCACTTCATTTTTCCCCTCGTATGTTATTCCCTCTCTCTCCAATTGATCGCACAATTGACCAACGAGACCTTCCTTGCTACTTCGTCCTATGACTGATGAAACGGATTCTTTTAACGAAATACGTAACTTCTGCTCGAAGTCTACTTGCTTTTGAACTCCTTCCTCCATCTTTGCATCACATTTCAGCATGAACGCATCCATTTTGTCGTTCATCCGGTCGACTCGCGTCATGAGCTTGTGCTCCAATACCTCAGCTCTCTTTTCCTGCCTTGCTGTATGTTGAGTGAGTTTACCCAAACTACCCTTCAAATCCTGCAGTTTCCCGTTTGTCTTTCCTTCAAAAGCAAAAACTTTCCCTTCAAGTCGACCTAGTTTGTCGGTCACCTGATCAACTTGAGCCTCAACAATCTGACCTTTTTCTGTCGCTACCTCAACTGTTCGACACATTGTTGTCAACAACTCTTTCACTTCGTCAACATCATGCTTGGATTCATTTTGAATGCGCTGATCTATCTCAATCAACTGCATCTGATAACGTGCATCCCGTTCATCAATTTCACGCTTCCATTGTTCATGCAATTCTGTTTTCAGCTTGTCATTCTTCTCGACCAATTCAAATCTTAGCTTTTCATGTTTCTCAAGTATTTCTTCAAACCTTTCATTGAATTTAATACCCTGGTTTACTATCTCATCTCTAACCTTAGACATGGATGCATCTATACATTGTGCCAGACCCTGGTAGAAATCAACTGAATTGTCACACCGAACTGACTCCTGAGCAGACTGAACAATCAAACGCTCCTTACTCTTCACACATTTCACATCCGAACCGAAAGTATTCACGGACTTAAACTGTGCCATCCTCATTATGAATCCATACACGAAATTAACCAGTACAAGTATCAACCATACCATGTACTCATGCACATGCATCGTCACATGCTTCTTTCCCTCCTCCATCATGCAATAACTGAACTAAACATGCAAATTAGACTAACTACTTGCACCTGCTTATAGCTTAGCACGTTGAGTGACCTACAGCTAGTTCTTTAATTATGAACCACGTAATAAAAGTCTCTGAAACACACATCCAAGACCTCCGTATGAATCTAACTCAACTTTAATTGCAATACCCACTGAGCATTTGCCTAAATTTTCCATACAAAACTGACAAACTATAGTTGGTCGCGCTAAAACTGTAATGCGCCAACTTTACAAAACACAACATTTTAACAATTCAAAAACTCTGTCTTTCAGGGTACTCATGGGAGGTAAAAACACCCACATCGAGCCTCCCTGTTGGGCGCCAATTCTGAAATGGGCCATACTTTACAAAATCTAACCACCACATAGTAAACATTCAAAATTTGACAGAAACTATGCATCCTAGGTTATCCATGGGGGCCACAACGACCTCATCAGCCCCACGTTGGGCGCCAATTCTGAAATGCTTTCTAAAGTTGCCCGAAGTTTTAGTCAACAAAACAGAAATAATAAACTATGAGATAAGCTCCCTCAAAACTCCATCAAAATTGCAAATTATGAATTTTCTTAGCTCAGTGGGATGCATGCTAGCAGTGGTTGTTTTCTCCATTGACAACAAGAATAAACCTGTTTACTGATATATTCACGTGAAATTACAATACAGTCATGACACTCTAACCTTCCAGCTGGATTCCTATCTATCCTGGTTATATTCATGCAAGTCATTACAATTTTACATCTTATATGCTAACAATGTATACAGTAAATAATGATACTCTTCGTTTGGTACTCATCCGTTAGTATAATCCTTGTGTTAGCGTATTCGAATGCTATTATGCGCTGGGATCGTTCGTACAAGCGTAGAGCCGGTCATCGTCCGTTGCCACCCTCCATCGCCGTCCTAGTGTCGCCCGCCTCATTGCAGTCGACCTCCACGTCCAAGCCCATTCCTCGTTGTCGTTCCCGTCGATCATATACGGGTGTGGAAGTCAATTCATAATCACACTCACTCTGGTGTCACGAATGCATGGAACTAGCATCCTGGATGTCCTGAATGTCCTGAACACGGCTTACGGTACATGCGAGTCACTTGCACACTGTCTGAGTTCGTTCATTAATGCGTTAATTAATACTGTCCTTGCTGTCCAATTCTCAACTCAATCGGTCCATAATTGCGGTAGTTATTAAGCCGTTTATAAACTGCAGCGCTTAACTGCACTAGAACTGCATCTCAGCCAGCGCCGTATACAGCACAACCGCCGCTTACACTCACGCGTCGTCACAGTCAATCGCGTTGCTTGTATCACTTTTACGTTATTCCATTCGTTATCTGTCACTATTTCACGACAACAATACTGTTCCATACATGATACAACTTATTTGATACTACTCAAATGCATTAAACTTCGAAAAACTGCATTTAGCCTTGATCACGGCAGACCGCGTGCTAAAGTTCTGCATCAACCTGGCGCGAAGTTACCTCTGTGAATGCTAGACGCCGACTGACTGTCTCGCCTCGCTGCACCTGGCTTCTGTCGCCGCTCCCCGACAAATTGACCACTTTCTTGGTTTCCTTCAGAGCAAACTCTGCCTCTCCCCGGCTAGAATCCAGTCGATTTCCGAACTTGTGTCGTTATGCGGTAAATTTTCTTGAACCCGGCTATCGGATTGGCTCTCAGACTAATTTGCATAATGCCACCCCATTACACACCGAGCTACCAGTAAAGTTCAATTTCTGTCTGTATTCACCCCTGGGATGAAATGTTCACGCGTCCTTAGCAACGGCGACGACACTTGAGCGTCCTTAGCAACGCAAGATGGCGTACCCTGACAATGACGCTAGCTCGCAACCGCGCCAATATTCAAACGTTCCTTCACATAAATGTTCAACAGCTGTAGATACTTTCTCGCTACTCAATACAGACATACTTTTATATTATATAAACCTTAAATTAGACACATAAAATCACCCTGATGGTAAATACAACTAATAATCATAATAAAATCCAAATAATTATGGGTCAAAACCCCAGGAAACCTCGGGATGTGCTCCAATGCTTTTACCAAGGTATTGACGCACATCCAGAATGCGCCGGTTTGTTCCGATGTATCGGACTGCCATGCTATTACCAAGGTATTGACGCAGATCCAGTATGCGCCGGTTTTTTCCGATGTATTGGACTGCCATGCTATTACCAAGGTATTGACGCACATCCAGAATGCGCCGGTTTGTTCCGATGTTTCGGACTGCCATGCTATTACCAAGGTATTGACGCACATCCAGAATGTGACGGTCTGTTCCGATGTATCGGACTGCCATGCTATTACCAAGGTATTGACGCACATCCAGAATATCCGGTTTGTTCCGAGTATCGGACTGCCATTCTATTACCAAGGTATTGACGTACATCCAGCATGGGACGGTGTGTTCCGATGTATCGGACTGCCATGCTATTACCAAGGTATTGGCGAACATCCAGAATGTGATGCTTTGTTGCGATGTATCGGACTGCCATGCTATTACCAAGGTATTGGCGAACATCCAGAATGCGAAGGTTTGTTCATGCTATTACCAAGGTATTGACGCACAACAAGAATGCGACGGTTTGTCCCGATGTATCGGACTGCCATGCTTGTACCAAGGTATTGACGCACATCCAGCATGTGACGGTTTGTTCCGGTGTATCGGACTGCCATGCTATTACCAAGGTATTGGCGAACATCCAGAATGTGATGATTTGTTCCGATGTATCGGACTGCCATGCTATTACCAAGGTATTGGCGAACATCCAGAATGTGATGCTTTGTTCCGTTGTATCGGACTGCCATGCTATTACCAAGGTATTGACGCACATCCAGCATGTGATGATTTGTTCCGGTGTATCGGACTGCCATGCTATTACCAAGGTATTGGCGAACATCCAGAATGCGTCGGTTTGTTCATGCTATTACCAAGGTATTGACGCACATCCAGCATGTGACGGTTTGATCCGGTGTATCGGACTGCCATGCTATTACCAAGGTATTGACGCACATCCAGAATGCGCCGGTTTGTTCCAGTGTATCGGATTGCCATGCTATTACCAAGGTATTGACGCACATCCAGCATGTGACTGTTTGTTCCGGTGTATCGGACTGCCATGCTTTTTACCAAGGTATTGACGCACATCCAGGATGTGACGGTTTGTTCCGGGGTATCTGACTGCCATGCTTTTACCAAGGTATTGACGCACATCCAGAATGTGACCGTTTGTTCCGGTGTATCGGACTGCCATGCTATACCAAGGTATTGACGAACATCCAGAATGCGCCGGTTTGTTCCGATGTATCGGACTGCCATGCTATTACCATGGTATTGACGCACATCCAGAATGCGACGGTTTGTTCCGATGTATCGGACTGCAATGCTATTACCTAGGTATTGACGCACATCCAGAATGCGACCAATTGTTCATGCTATTACCAAGGTATTGACGCACATCCAGAATGCGACGGTTTGTTCCGATGTATCGGACTGCCATGCTATTACCAAGGTATTGACGCACATCCAGCATGTGACGGTTTGTTCCGTTGTATCGGACTGCCATGCTTTTTACCAAGGTATTGACGCACATCCAGCATGTGACGGTTTGTTCCGGTGTATCGGACTGCCATGCATTTACCAAGGTATTGACGAACATCCAGAATGCGACGGTTTGTTCCGGTGTATCGGACTGCCATGCTATTACCAAGGTATTGACGCACATCCAGAATGTGACGGTTTGTTCCGGTGTATCGAACTGCCATGCTATTACCAAGGTATTGACGCACATCCAGCATGTGACGGTTTGTTCCGGTGTATCGGACTGCCATGCTATTACCAAGGTATTTACGAACATCCAGAATGCGACGGTTTATTCCGATGTATCGGACTGCCATGCTATTACCAAGGTACTGACGAACATCCAGAATGCGACGGTTTGTTCATGCTATTACCAAGGTATTGACGAACAACAAGAATGCGACGGTTTGTTCCGATGTATCGGACTGCCATGCTATTACCAAGGTATTGACGCACATCCAGCATGTGACGGTTTGTTCCGGTGTATCGGACTGCCATGCTATTACCAAGGTATTTACGCACATCCAGAATGTGACCGTTTGTTCCGGTGTATCGGACTGTCATGCTTTACCAAGGTATTGACGAACATCCAGAATGCGCCGGTTTGTTCCGATGTATCGGACTGCCATGCTATTACCAATGTATTGACGCACATCCAGAATGTGACCGTTTGTTCCGGTGTATCGGACTGTCATGCTTTACCAAGGTATTGACGAACATCCAGAATGCGCCGGTTTGATCCGATGTATCGGACTGCCATGCTATTACCAATGTATTGACGCACATCCAGTATTCGCCGGTTTGTTCCGATGTATCGGACTGCCATGCTATTACCAAGGTATTGAAGCACATCCAGAATGCGCCGGTTTGTTCCGGTGTATCGGACTGCCATGCTATTACCAAGGTATTGACGCACATCCAGAATGCGACGGTTTGTTCCGATGTATCGGACTGCCATGCTATTAACAAGGTATTGACGCACATCCAGAATATCCAGTTTGTTCCGAGTATCGGACTGCCATTATATTACCAAGGTATTGACGTACATCCAGCATGGGACGGTGTGTTCCGATGTATCGGACTGCCATGCTATTACCAAGGTATTGGCGAACATCCAGAATTTGATGCTTTGTTCCGATGTATCGGACTGCCATGCTATTACCAAGGTATTGACGCACTTCCAGCATGTGATTCTTTGTTCCGGTGAATCGGACTGCCATGCTATTACCAAGGTATTGGCGAACATCCAGAATGTGATGCTTTGTTGCGATGTATCGGACTGCCATGCTATTACCAAGGTATTAACGCACATCCAGCATGTGATGATTTGTTCCGGCGTATCGGACTGCCATGCTATTACCAAGGTATTAGCAAACATCAAGAATGCGTCGGTTTGTTCATGCTATTACCAAGGTATTGACGCACATCCAGCATGTGACGGTTTGTTCCGATGTATCGGACTGCCATGCTATTTTCAAGGTATTAACGCACATCCAGAATGTGACCGTTTGTTCCGGTGTATCGGACTGCCATGCTTTACCAAGGGTTTGACGAACATCCAGAATGCGCCGGTTTGTTCCGATGTATCGGACTGCCATGCTATTACCATGGTATAGACGCACATCCAGAATGCGCCGGTTTGATCCGATGTATCGGACTGCCATGCTATTACCAATGTATTGACGCACATCCAGAATTCGCCGGTTTGTTCCGATGTATCGGACTGCATGCTATTACCAAGGTATTGACGAAAATCCAGAATGCGACGGTTTATTCCGATGTATCGGACTGCCATGCTATTACCAAGGTATTGACGAACATCCAGAATGCGACGGTTTGTTCATGCTATTACCAAGGTATTGACGCACATCCAGCATGTGACGGTTTGTTCCGGTGTATCAGACTGCCATGCTATACCAAGGTATTGACGAAAATCCAGAATGCGACGGTTTATTCCGATGTATCGGACTGCCATGCTATTACCAAGGTATTGACGAACATCCAGAATGCGACGGTTTGTTCATGCTATTACCAAGGTTTTGACGCACATCCAGCATGTGACGGTTTGTTCCGGTGTATCAGACTGCCATGCTATACCAAGGTATTGACGAACATGCGGAATGACCCGGTTTGTTCCGATGTATCGGACTGCCATGCTATAACCATGGTATTGACGCACATCCAGAATGCGCCGGTTTGATCCGATGTATCGGACTGCCATGCTATTACCAAGGTATTGACGCACATCCAGAATGCGCCGGTTTGTTCCGATGTTTAAGACTGCCATGCTATTACCAAGGTTTTGACGCACATCCAGAATGCGACGGTTTGTTCCGATGTATCGGACTGCCATGCTATTACCAAGGTATTGACGAACATCCAGAATGCGACGGTTTGATCCGATATATCGGACTGCCATGCTATTACCAAGGTATTGACGAACATCCAGAATGCGACGGTTTGTTTCGATGTAACGGAATGCCATGCTATTACCAAGGTATTGACGCACATCCAGAATGCGCCAGTTTGTTCCGATGTATCGGACTGCAATGCTATAATCTAGGTATTGACGCACATCCAGAATTCGCCAGTTTGTTCCGATGTATCGGACTGCCATGCTATTACCAAGGTTTTGACGCACATTCAGAATGCGACGGTTTGTTCCGATGTATCAACTGCCATGCTATTACCAAGGTATTGACGAACATCCAGAATTTGATGCTTTGTTCCGATGTATCGGACTGCCATGCTATTACCAAGGTATTGACGCACTTCCAGCATGTGATTCTTTGTTCCATTGAATCGGACTGCCATGCTATTACCAAGGTATTGGCGAACATCCAGAATGTGATGCTTTGTTCCGATGTATCGGACTGCCATGCTATTACCATGGTATTGCCGCACATCCAGAATGCGCCGGTTTGATCCGATGTATCGAACTGCCATGCTATTACCAAGGTATTGACGCACATCCAGAATGCGCCGGTTTGTTCCGATGTTTAAGACTGCCATGCTATTACCAAGGTATTGACGAACATCCAGAATGCGACGGTTTGATCCGATATATCGGACAGCCATGCTATTACCAAGGTATTGACGCACATCCAGAATGCGCCAGTTTGTTCCGATGTATCGGACTGCTATGCTATTACCAAGGTATTGACGAACATCCAAAATTCGCCAGTTTGTTCCGATGTATCGGACTGCCATGCTATTACCAAGGTATTGACGCACATCCAGAATGCGACGGTTTGTTCCGATGTATCAACTGCCATGCTATTACCAAGGTATTGACGAACATCCAGAATGCGACGGTTTGTTCCGATGTATCGGACTGCCATGCTTTTACCAAGGTTTTGACGAACATCCAGAATGCGACGGTTTGATCCGATGTATAGGACTGCCATGCTATTACCAATGTATTGACGAATATCCAGAATGCGACAGTTTGTTTCGATGTAACGGACTGCCATGCTATTACCAAGGTATTGACGCATATCCAGAATGCGCCGGTTTGTTCCGATGTATCGGACTGCCATGCTATTACCAAGGTATTGACGCAAAATCCAGAATGCGACGGTTTGTTCCGATGTATCGGACTGCCATGCTATTACCAAGGTATTGACGCATATCCAGAATGCGCCGGTTTGTTCCGATGTATCGGACTGCCATGCTATTACCAAGGTATTGACGCAAAATCCAGAATGCGACGGTTTGTTCCGATGTATCGGACTGCCATGCTATTACCAAGGTATTGACGCACATCCAGAATGCGCCGGTTTGTTCCGATGTATCGGACTGCCATGTTATTACCAAGGTATTGACGCACATCCAGAATGCGCCGGTTTTTTCCGATGTATTGGACTGCCATGCTATTACCAAGGTATTGACGCACATCCAGAATGCGCTGGTTTGTTCCGATGTTTCGGACTGCCATGCTTTTACCAAGGTATTGTCGCACTTCCTGAATGTGACGGTCTGTTCCGATGTATCGGACTGCCATGCTATTACCAAGGTATTGACGCACATCCAGAATATCCGGTTTGTTCCGAGTATCGGACTGCCATTCTATTACCAAGGTATTGACGTACATCCAGCATGGGACGGTGTGTTCCGATGTATCGGACTGCCATGCTATTACCAAGGTATTGGCGAACATCCAGAATGCGAAGGTTTGTTCATGCTATTACCAAGGTATTGACGCACATCCAGAATGCGCCGGTTTGTTTCGATGTATCGGACTGCCATGCTATTACCAAGGTATTGACGCACATCTAGAATGCGACGGTTCGTTCATGCTAGTACCAAGGTATTGACGCACATCCAGAAGGCGCCGGTTTGTTCCGATGTATCGGACTGCCATGCTATTACCAAGGTATTGACGCACATCCAGAATGCGACGGTTTGTTCATGCTATTACCAAGGTATTGACGCACATCCAGAAGGCGCCGGTTTGTTCCGATGTATCGGACTGCCATGCTATTACCAAGGTATTGACGCACATCCAGAATGCGACGGTTTGTTCATGCTATTACCAAGGTATTGACGCACATCCAGAATGCGCCGGCTTGTTTCGATGTATCGGACTGCCATGCTATTACCAAGGTATTGACGCACATCCAGAATGCGCCGGGTTTTTCCGATGTATTGGACTGCCATGCTATTACCAAGGTATTGACGCACATCCAGAATGCGCCGGTTTGTTCCGATGTTTCGGACTGCCATGCTATTACCAAGGTATTGACGCACATCCAAAATGCGCCGGGTTTTTCCGATGTATTGGACTGCCATGCTATTACCAAGGTATTGACGCACATCCAGAATGCGCCGGTTTGTTCCGATGTTTCGGACTGCCATGCTATTACCAAGGTATTGACGCACATCCAGAATGTGACGGTCTGTTCCGATGTATCGGACTGCCATGCTATTACCAAGGTATTGACGCACATCCAGAATATCCGGTTTGTTCCGAGTATCGGACTGCCATTCTATTACCAAGGTATTGACGTACATCCAGCATGGGACGGTGTGTTCCGATGTATCGGACTGCCATGCTATTACCAAGGTATTGGCGAACATCCAAAATGTGATGCTTTGTTGCGATGTATCGGACTGCCATGCTATTACCAAGGTATTGACGAACATCCAGAATGCGAAGGTTTGTTCATGCTATTACCAAGGTATTGACGCACATCCAGCATGTGACGGTTTGTTCCGGTGTATCGGACTGCCATGCTATTACCAAGGTATTGACGCACAACAAGAAGGCGACGGTTTGTCCCGATGTATCGGACTGCCATGCTTGTACCAAGGTATTGACGCACATCCAGCATGTGACGGTTTGTTCCGGTGTATCGGACTGCCATGCTATTACCAAGGTATTGGCGAACATCCAGAATGTGATGATTTGTTCCGATGTATCGGACTACCATGCTATTACCAAGGTATTGGCGAACATCCAGAATGTGATGCTTTGTTCCGATGTATCGGACTGCCATGCTATTACCAAGGTATTGACGCACATCCAGCATGTGATGATTTGTTCCGGTGTATCGGACTGCCATGCTATTACCAAGGTATTGGCGAACATCCAGAATGCGTCGGTTTGTTCATGCTATTACCAAGGTTTTGACGCACATCCAGCATGTGACTGTTTGTTCCGGTGTATCGGACTGCCATGCTATTACCAAGGTATTGACGCACATCCAGAATGCGCCGGTTTGTTCCAGTGTATCGGACTGCCATGCTATTACCAAGGTATTGACGCACATCCAGCATGTGACGGTTTGTTCCGGTGTATCGGACTGCCATGCTTTTTACCATGAATTGACGCACATCCAGAATGCGCCGGTTTGTTCCGAGGTATCGGACTGCCATGCAATTACCATGGTTTTGACGCACATCCAGAATGCGAAGGTTTGTTCATGCTATTACCAAGGTATTGACGCACATCCAGCATGTGACGGTTTGTTCCGGTGTATCTGACTGCCATGCTTTTACCAAGGTATTGACGCACATCCAGAATGCGCCGGTTTGTTCCGATGTATCGGACTGCCATGCTATTATAAAGGTATTGACGCACATCCAGCATGCGACGGTTTGTTCCTGTGTATCGGACTGCCATGCTATTACCAAGGTATTGACGCACATCCAGATTGTGATGCTTTGTTCCGGTGTATCGGTTTGCCATGCTATATCCAAGGTATTGACGTACATCCAGAATGCGACGGTTTGTTCCGGTGTATCGGACTGCAATGCTATTACCAAGGTATATTGACGCACATCCAGAATGTGACGGTTTGTTTCGATGTATCGGACTGCCATGCTATTACCAAGGTATTGGCGAACATCCAGAATGAGACGGTTTGTTCCGGTGTATCGGACTTCCATGCTATTACCAAGGTATTGACGCACATCCAGCATGTAACGGTTTGTTCCGGTGTATCGGACTACCATGCTATTACCAAGGTATTGACGCACATCCAGCATGGGACGGTTTGTTCCGATGTTTCGGACTGCCATGCTATTACCAAGGTGTTGACGCTCATCCAGCTTGTGACGGTTTGTTCCTGTGTATCGGACTACCATGCTATTACCAAGGTATTGACGCACTTCCAGCATGTGACGGTTTGTTTCGATGTATCGGACTACCTTGCTTTTACCAAGGTATTGACGCACATCCATCATGGGACGGTTTGTTCCGATGTTTCGGACTGCCATGCTATTACCAAGGTATTGACGCACATCCAGCATGTGACGGTTTTTCCGATGTATCGGACTACCATGCTATTACCAAGGTATATTGACGCACATCCAGCATGTGACGGTTTGTTCCGATGTATCGGACTACCATGCTTTTACCAAGTTATTGACGCACATCCAGCATGGGACGGTTTGTTCCGATGTTTCGGACTGCCATGCTATTACCAAGGTATTGACGCAGCAGTGCATACTACAGAAGGAAGAACTACGAGGCAAGCAAAGGTGAATAAGTCGTCGAGCCTAGCAGTGCATACTACAGATGGAAGAACTAAGAGGCAAGCAGAGGTGAATAAGTCGTCGAGCCCAGCAGTGCATACTACAGATGGAAGAACTAAGAGGCAAGCAGAGGTGAATAAGTCGTCGAGCCCAGCAGTGCATACTACAGATGGAAGAACTACGAGGCAAGCAGAGGTGAATAGGTCGTCGAGCCCAGCAGTGCATACTACAGATGGAAGAACTAAGAGGCAAGCAGAGGTGAATAAGTCGTCGAGCCCAGCAGTGCATACTACAGATGGAAGAACTAAGAGGCAAGCAGAGGTGAATAAGTCGTCGAGCCCAGCAGTGCATACTACAGATGGAAGAACTACGAGGCAAGCAGAGGTGAATAGGTCGTCGAGCCCAGCAGTGCATACTACAGATGGAAGAACTACGAGGCAAGCAGAGGTGAATAAGTCGTCGAGCCCAGCAGTGCATACTACAGATGGAAGAACTACGAGGCAAGCAGAGGTGAATAAGTCGTCGAGCCCCGCAGTGCATACTACAGATGGAAGAACTACGAGGCAAGCAGAGGTGAATAGGTCGTCGAGCCCAGCAGTGCATACTACAGATGGAAGAACTACGAGGCAAGCAGAGGTGAATAAGTCGTCGAGCCCAGCAGTGCATACTACAGATGGAAGAACTACGAGGCAAGCAGAGGTGAATAAGTCGTCGAGCCCCGCAGTGCATACTACATCAGTCAAGAATGGATCAAGATCGCAACCTGCTAGAATGTCTAAATCTAAATCTAAAATCGGAAATGTTCAATGAACTCAAACAGTCAAAAAGAGAAGATGACCAAACCCTCTAACTCTAACTCTATTTATGCAAATCCTACATTAGCAAACAATTTATTTTCTTCAATGTTAACATTTTCAAACACTTCTCTTGATCTAAATATTAATAACACAACATTCGTATCAGAAGACAAAACACACTCCAATACGTTTAGCACAATCAAACACTCAAAAACTACACACTACACACAAACACAAAATAAAAATCATCAAATAAACTCAAAACAGAATAAAAATAAAAATAAAAAACTTAACATCATGCATCAAAACATACAGTCACTTCAAACATCAAAGATAGGTTTAGAAGCATTTCTAGACACATACGATGATCAGGGTCAGCAAATTCATATTATATGCCTCACCGAGCACTGGCTCAAAGAGGAAGAATTGAAATCGATAAACATATGTAATTATAAACTAGGTAGTTCTTACTGCAGATCATCTTACAAACATGGAGGGACCGCAATATTCACAAATACAAAATTAATAGAACGAGTAAAAGAAAGGGCAGATATTAATAAAATAAGTATAGAAAAACACATTGAAGTAGCGGCCCTAGAAATCTGCAGTGGTAGTAACTATAATAATAATAATAAAAATAAATTTAAACCTCAAAGAATAAAAAACCAACTAATATTGTCAACGGCAATCTTGATATATTTATAGATACCCTTGATCATGCTTTAAACAAAATAGATAAAGAAAATAAAGATATAATTATAGCTGGTGATTTCAACGTAGATACTTCCACAAAATCTAATGAAAGCGATAAACTCATAAACCTAATGACATCTCATAACCTTAAGTTAACAATAAAAGAGCCCACCAGAATAGATATTAGATATAATACAGGGAAAACAATTGATAACATAGCAACAAATCTTTACGAAAATCAATTCTCAACTGCAGTAGTCGAAAACTGCTTATCGGATCATAGGTGTCAGATAATACAAGTTAATTTCAATCAAATAAAAAGCCCAACCAAAACAATTCAAGTTAGAAGTATTAATAAGGAAACTTTAGAGATATTTATTGAGGAGTTGAAGAGTATCTTGGAATGAAATGTACAACATAACTGATCCAAACGATAAGTATGATAAATTCTCAGAAATCTTAAATCAAACGTTTGAGGAGTGCTTCCCAGTAAAAAATATAAAGATCAACAATAATTATTATAAGAAGCCAAAATGGGTAACACTTGGAATTAAAACGTCAGCCAAAAATCTAAAATGCATTTATGATCTCTTTTCTCACTACAAAACAGACTTCCTTAGACAATTGTATAAAAACACTAAAAAAAATTACAAAAAAACCATCGCAGCAGCAAAAAGACATACCATTACCAAAAAGATATTAGAGGAAACAGGATGTACTAGGACCAAAAAAATCTGGGAAGTTGTTAAAGAACATACTAATACAATGAAAACTAGAGATAAAAATAACGTAATATTGAAAGAAAATAATGAATTGATTACAGATCCTAACAAGATTGCAAACAAAATCAACAAAGATTTTGCTAATATAGCACAAACACTACAGAAATCAATCAACACATCTGACAATAACTTCCACAAGCATTTAAATAAAACAAAAACACCAATCAACTCCTTTTTTGTACAAAACACGTCAGAGACAGAAATAATAAAAATAGTATCGAGGTTGAAAAACAAGAAATCTTGCGGAATAGACAAAATACCCACTAACATTCTAAAGAAATCTATCAAACCATTAGCAACACCTCTATCACACATATTCAACATTTGTATTGATAAAGGAATATTCCCAGAGAAACTGAAAATAGCATTCCCATCATTGAATCATTCCCATCTTTAAGAAAGGAGATAAGAAAGTATCAGAAAATTATAGGCCAATATCACTGCTTCCAACTGTTTCGAAAAATTTTGAAAAAATAATTCACGTAAGATTAACTTCATTCCTAGAACTAGAAAATCTATTAACTAATAAACAAAGTGGGTTCCGAAGGAACAAATCAACATCGAATACTATACAAAATTTCATAAATAACACTATAGTTGGACTAGAAGATCGAGAACAAACTATAGGACTATTCTGCGACTTATCAAAAGCTTTTGATAGCATAAAGCACTCTATACTTATAGCTAAATTGGAACACTATGGTGTGAGGGGAGTAGCACTTCAACTCATAGAGTCGTACATGCAAAATAGAATACAGCATGTAGAGATAACATCAATAATAAACAACAAAGAATCAAAAATTTTATCTGATCCTGAGCCCGTCACATGGGGAGTACCACAATGATCGATACTTGGGCCCCTACTATTCATTATATATATTAACGACTTGCCAGAAACTATTAAACTATCAGAACTATTTGCAGATGACACAAATATAACCATAATAGGAAAAACAAATGATATTCTCAAGCAAAACGCAGAAAACACTATAGTCAATACAACAAATTGGTTCAATGATAATTGCTTACATTTAAACTCTAACAAAACTAACTTCATACATTTTAAAATGAAAAATGATTTGAATAATACATTGGAAAAAATAAAAATTGTAAATAAAAATGATGGTACTGAGATCATTGAAGTTAAACTAAATTCCTTGGGATCATAATAGATGAACACCTTAACTGGAAGAGTCACTGCTCTAAATTATTAAATAAATTACACTCTTCTTACTTTTCTCTTAAAACTATAAAGTCTCTAACAAACATGAAAACTGCGAAAAAGGTGTACTATGCGAACTTTGAGTCACACATGAGATACGGAATAAGATTCTGGGGAAATTCTACGGATGCTCACAAAATATTTACGGTCCAAAGAAAAGCTATAAGAGCACTATTTGGACTAAAATATAAACATTGTAACTTATACAAAAAACCTGACTGCAAAAATCATTTCAAAAAATATAAAATACTTACCTTTCCTTGTCTTTATATACTAGAATCTCTTATAGCCATTAAATCAAGTACAAATATTATTCAAAATAGCGATATACATACTCATAACACTAGACAAACAGCAAACATCCATATTGAACAATATAGAACTAAATGCACACAAAATAACTCACAGTATAGCAATACAATACTTTACAATGCATTGCCCCCAAATATAAAGAATATCGAAAAATATTGTACATTTAAGAAGCAAGTAAAGCTACACCTTACAAATAATGTGTTCTATTCAATAGATGAGATTTTAAATTATAGTAACACTAACAGTACATCATGACCCGACAAACATTTAACTTTATTTTATTATTTGAAAATTATTTGAAAATTTTTATTTCCGTAATGTAATTAGTTAAATTGTGCATAGCCAAATAGACTTAGCATTATTTTTTAGTTATTAGTATTATTGTTATTATTATTTGTAAATGTTATGTTTCCAAATACCCAAACAAGGCATAAAGCCTATGGGTCACATGCTTGTGTATGCACATGCTTGTGTATGCACATGTACTTTTGTATATTGTAAATTACCTTGTGTAAAGGAAAAAATAAAACTGTAAAAAAACTGTTCCGGTGTATCGGACTACCATGCTATTACCAAGGTATTGACGCACATCCAGCATGTGATGGTTTGTTCCGGTGTATCGGACTACCATGCTATTACCAAGGTATTGACGCACATCCAGAATGCGCCGGTTTGTTCCGGTGTATCGGAAGGCCATGCTATTATCAAGGCATTGACGCACATCCAGCATGTGACGGTTTGTTCCGATGTATCGGACTGCCATGCTATTACCAAGGTATTGACGCACATCCAGAATGCGCCGGTTTGTTCCGGTGTATCGGAATGCCATGCTATTACCAAGGTATTGACGCACATCCAGAATGTGACGGTTTGTTCCGATGTATCGGAAGGCCATGCTATTACCAAGGTATTGACGCACATCCAGCATGTGACTGTTTGTTCCGATGTATCGGACTGCCATGCTATTACCAAGGTATTGACGCACATCCAGAATGTGACGGTTTGTTCCGATGTATCGGAAGGCCATGCTATTACCAAGGTATTGACGCACATTCAGCATGTGACTGTTTGTTCCGATGTATCGGACTGCCATGCTATTACCAAGGTATTGACGCACATCCAGAATGTGACGGTTTGTTCCGATGTATCGGAAGGCCATGCTATTACCAAGGTATTGACGCACATTCAGCATGTGACTGTTTGTTCCGATGTATCGGACTGCCATGCTATTACCCAATGGTTCCGAAAACGTCCACGACATCGTCCAGAATGTATTTCCTGTTAAAATAATACATGAATGTGATGTTCTTTTTGTCACAACTAAATCAGCAATTGATCGAAACGAATTGGTTTATCGGATGAACATTATCAGCCAATCCGCGTCCTTCGAATACCGTATTAATGTTTTCATATAGTCACTATCGGCACCTTACGGATCAAATATGACAAAAATGTCGCTTTGACATTCCGATCCCAATGACGCGTGTGGGCAGGCAAGTGTTCACGTCGCACTGCTCTGCAGCTAAGCGAATGAAATGAAGGAGTGAGCTTCCCATCACTTTCCTCTCGACTGAGTCAGGAATGACGTCACGGGATTGTCAATCACTTATTCGCGTGTCTCGGCTTCTTGTCAACAAGGCCGATAAGGTCGATATTCGCATCTATTTAGCCGGGAAGCGAGCCTTAAGAGCGCGGGCTGATGGTCGATCAGAGCAATGAGGCGTCAGTTCGTCGTCAGATGTCGCCCAGGTCACTTGTGTGACTGTCGCCCGTGCTCGCTACCGGCTCATGTGACTGTCGCCCGTGTTCGCTAACTCACAGGTCACTTGTGTGACTGTCGCCGTGCTCGCTAACTTACAGGTCACTTGTGTGGCTGTCGCCCGTTCTCGCTACCGTCTCATGTGACTGTCGCCCGTGTTCGCTACCGGCTCATGTGACTGTCGCCCGTGCTCGCTACCGGCTCATGTGACTGTCGCCCGTGCTCGCTACCGGCTCATGTGACTGTCGCCCGTGCTCGCTACCGGCTCATGTGACTGTCGCCCGTGCTCGCTACCGGCTCATGTGACTGTCGCCCGTGCTCGCTACCGGCTCATGTGACTGTCGCCCGTGTTCGCTAACTCACAGGTCACTTGTGTGACTGTCGCCCGAGCTCGCTAACGGCATTAAGTAAATATCAAATTCAATGAAGTTCCTCTGTCAGTTGGTGTTTTAGAAAATTGAGAGATAAAATGTTGCTTAAGGTGGCTGTATATCACGTGACTTTTTAACCAAAAAGCTACACATTTTCTATTGGAAGGGTTCAGTTTAGCAAAGACTTCTCACTCATCAGATAAGTTAGGACACATCTGTTGGAACTTATCTACGCAGAAAAGAACTGCGAAAATAACATATTAGATGATTTTACTTCCTTGCACCAAAATATTCTCAAATCAAGACCTGAAGTTAAAGGAAATTCTACGAGTTGCCAAGAACAGCAAACTTTACTCTAATAAAAAGGCATATATGCATCACAAACCTGACGCAATGTCAGAATATATAACATGCGCTCTTTCTTCCTCTTTCCAACGAAATGTTGAGATATTAATTATATCCACTATTATGAATGTAATGTTTAAACGAACAGCACTTGGTTTTGACAGTCTTCACACGCGTACGTATACACGATATTTGTGTTGTTTTTATTATAAAACCACTGCAAAATTAAATAATATTGACTGCAAATATTGATAAGCTCCAGTTTGCAGTGAATTTCCTTCATAAATCACCTTGGATTACTCAACATGAACGATGTAAGGTATGTACTCATAGGTAACTATTTCTTTTGATCGGATGTAGAGAAATAAAGTCACGTGATATACAGCCACCTTAAGTGCGGGTGTAACTTTGATAGGATGTTCACATGATCAGTCTGATTGTATATTAGTAGCAAGCACTTTCCATTTTTGCTTCGTGCCTTGTTAATTAGACGCTGTTATTCAACAAAACCGCTCAATATTATGAAATGTCCGATACGATTGGAGACCAAACCTGTTGTTAACAAATTGATATATTTAAATCGTGATTAGATAAAATAAAAGACAACCTTAGGGTTATCACATGGCACATTTTTAAAGTTAAATTTCATACGGCACCCATCTAGTCAAGAAAATATACATTTTTTCAACAAAAATCAACTAATATTACTAATTAACAAAGCAAAAACTTAAATATGACCCAAGTGATAACCTTAAGTGTGTCTTTTATTTTATCATGAATAAAATTTCAATTCATTTCGTCAACCCATTTTGTCTCCAATCGTACCCCAAAAAAGTGCCTGCAACAAGCGGCAAAATCGCTGGTGACAATGATTGACAATGAGCTTCTGCTTTTATTTAAACCTTGTCGGAAAGAAATATTAAGAATATTTTTTATAAATTTCACGAGTTTTTTTTTTAAACTCAAAATGGATTAATTAGTATGCCCCATTTGAAATGTTTGTATACTGAAATTATTATTGATATCGTAATACATGTGATGCATTGTCCTAATTATTAGGGACTTAACATGAGATCCTGCGAAAAAGAGGTTAAGGTTTGAGTCAAATGAGTGTAAGTAACTTTTCCTATCGATGGAATTCTTATTGTTCATTTAGATTAAAACCAGTTTTATGAGACAATTTATTTGGTGGAATAAAATACTATTTTATATTTAACTGAATTATAACTGTAGGTACACATTTTACAGTTAACAATTCTCATAAATTTACCAAGACCACATACAACAGTTTTGAAGGCTGTGCAAAACCAGATAAGTCATTTCTAATTCCACGAATAAAATAATACATATTATAAAATGTATAAAATAAATAAAAAAAAAAACAATCTATCTATACCGGGTGGCGCAAAAAAATCACCCTTATTGAGAGGTCACTATGTCGAACCTTTTATAGATAGGATTTTGAAATGTGTACACATAATTATTAGAAAACATACGAAATTGTAATATGCAGTGAAAGTTTAAAACATATTCATTTATTAGGAAAAAAAGTTACAATGATTGAAGTTAAAGTTGAAAAAACAGATTAAACCAGACGAAATTTAAGAGCTTGATGAATTGATTTGGAGTTACTTTGTAGGAATTAGATGAATTTATGATTATTTATCAATTTCTAAATTAACAGAAATGTGTGTTTAATAAATCTATGATGATTTGTAGGATTTATGAATTGAGTTGGTATATGTGTGAATTTATGTAAATTCACACATAAATTTCGTATAATGCCAATTGACCAATGTAGATCTCCTCCCCCCACTACGTCATAAAACAAAAGTCAATGTTTGGTCACTGACAGCTGTCAGTGACCAAACAACTGTCAGTTAACTGCAAACAGCTGTTTCTTACAGAATTTAACAGTTTTACAATCTACAAATTGCCATTAATAATAGTAATGATTTAAACTATCTACTTGAATCTTGTTCAGTCTCAATTAACTTATCATATGAGAGCTAAGGCCTTTTTAAGTTGACGAAACAATCCAGTGACAGAAGCCATTAAAAAGTAAAACAATTTGGCAACATACCTGACAAAATATAATTTGTTTCGTTGTACCACTGTAATAATTGTCCAGCATTCATCAAACATGATTTATATGAGTTTAAATATATTGATTGTTCTATTTCAACTGGTAAATTAAACTATTAAACACGTGTGAGCTAAATTATTTGATCTTTTTGAATTTCATTTGTTTCAATGAAAAATTGTTATTTTTCTAAGAACCCTGGAGTTACCATGGTAATACTTTTGTCTTTCATCGCTGGCATAAGCGATTCTTTAACGTCTGAATTCAAATTCAAATTCAATTCAAATAGATTTATTTTTCAACTTAGGAGCAGGTACAAAATAAATTACAAAGTAGATAAGTTGTATGTTATACATTGCAGGCCTCCGGTGGTTGAAGAAGTAAGATTATGAAGATTATGTACAATAATAAACTCGGATTTAAACCTAGCTGTAACTAGTCATATAGTTAATTTTCAAGGCCTAATCTACTGTACATAGTTTAATATTTCTTGCATCTGCTTGTGGTCTGGGAAACTTTCAAGCAGCTGGGAAGGAAGATTATTCCACAGGCGCGTAGCTCTGCCGAGGAAGGAGTGCAGTCCAACGTCGGTGTTGTAACGCTGAAGCTGCAGTTTGAACTGATGGTCGTTCCTACTCAGGCGCAGTGCTTTTGACATGAAGTTCACAAGATCTGTCCAAGCAGGTTCTCCGGAGAGTACCTTGAACAAACATCGTAGAGAAGCTCGTTGACATCTTGTTCGTAGATCTTCCCATTTGAGGCTCCTGATTGTCTCCGATATACTTATATCAGGTTTCTTCAGGGCCGGGTTCCATCGTCGGTGCTTGTTGATGACGTACCGTGCAGCTTTCTTCTGTACCTTGCTTATTTCCTCTGATAGTGATGATGTGTGAGGGTCCCAGACACTGGAGCAATGGTCGAATTAAACATTGGTAGGCATGGGCATTGGTTTTCTTCGTAGCACCTCTCCAGGCGCGTAGGAAGGGGGGGGGGGGGGGGGAGTGGGGGTCAATGACCCCCCCCCCCCCCACTTTTCATCTTGACACCCCCAGATATCACCCCCACATATACAAAAATGTTGATAAAGAGATCCAAAAATGCACAGATTTGCTCCATTATGAGGTTGAATTCTCAAAATTTTCCCAAGTTTTGCAAAACTAATTGAACAGAGGTATTATCCAATGAGACAATAAATCATTTACAAATGAGTTCTTGTCCAACATGATTATCCTCATGATTGAGGATCATCCTATCATCGTATGATACCAAAACATACAGATTTTTCTTATGCTTATTGGTTATTGCAACCGTTTTCAAAGGAATTCCAAAATCGATTCATAACGATTCTCTTTTACTAGAAATTCAAAAAATTCCCTGCGGGGCCATTAGGGATTTAATCGAATAACAAAATGTACAGATTGTTATGCATTTTGTCTCAAGTTTCCCAAGAATATTGCATATCATACATTTTAAATTTCTTTGAAAAGGATGCCAAAATAGCTTCAAATTTATTCTTTTTTATCAAAAACTGAAAAAATTCCCTGCGGGGCCAATGGGGATTCTATAAAAACAAATAGTTACTTACAGATTATATTTCATTTGTCGTTTCCAAAGGATATTGCATTTCATAAATTTTAAATTTCTTTGAAAAGTATGCCAAAATAGCTTTAAACTCGATTATTTTATATCAAAAACCCAAAAAATTCCCTGCGGGGCCAATGGGTATTCTCTAAAACAAATAGCTACAAATTATATTACATTTGTCTAAATTTTCCACAGAATATTGCATTTCACACATTGTACATTTCTTTGAAAAGTATGCGAAAATAGCTTCAAATTCGATTCTTTTGTATCCAAAATTCAAAAAAAGCCCTGCGGGGCAATTTAGGGTGCGGGCCCTCAGACACCCTTGTAACGGCGACTACTTTTCCTCACATTCATTGATCCCGATCATGTTGACCCCCCACTCAAAATGAAGTTCCTACGCGCCTGCACCTCTCAGGTTTCGCATGACGAAGTGAAGGTTTTTCTTAGATTTGCTAGTCATCTGAGTGATGTGGTTTGACCAACTTAACTTCGATGTTAAAGTTATCCCAAGATACTTGCAGCTATCCTGCCTGTTGAGGGATGACCCATTGAGCGAATTCAAATGCAAGTTACGTTTTTCGCATTACTCGAATATTTCTGAAAATTGCGCCTATTAAATGTTTGTATATTTTGTTCTATTACATGTGAAAGTTTCAGCCTGTGACGTCTCAAACAGTTTTCTTTGCGCCACCTGGTATACTTACATACAGTGTTGTGATTAGATAATTTTATTTTCATCTAGATAAAGATAAAGATAACATGCCAAAAATTTATCTAGATAAGATAATAGATAAAATTCCAAAAAACCATCTAGATAATAGATAAAGATAAAAAATAATTATCTAGATAATTGTAATAGATAATAGATAATTTTTTTACCAAACAATAGTACGTAATTCAGTGGACTCAACCTTTTTGACTTGCTGGCCAATAATACGAATTTGCTTTTCTTGGCAGGCCGCATTCTTAATAATAATAATAATCTTTAATCCTTTTTTTCCAAATAACAGTGGGTTAAGGAGGTAAATACAAGGGCCTAATTAATGAAACCGGCTGGCCGGGCCTGACGTTTCTTCTGTATTCTCTTAATTATTGAAGAATTATTTCTTCTGTATTGCCGCATTCTTAAAAAAAAAAAAAAAATGTTCGCGTGATCAGGTAGGTTCATTCATAGTGTTGGCAATTTTCATGAAAATATTCATGAAATTTTTGAAGAACTTGAAAATACTTGAAAAATCGTTTTGTCATGCACTGTTTTTGTGACAAAATAATTATGAAAAATGTGCAGACGATTATATGTAGATTTGACTTGGAATTCAATGAATACATCCATATATTCATGAAATTAAGGATTTGAGTTACACATTTATACAATTATAATAATTTATAATTTATAAGATAATTAATTGATAATAGGAAGTAGTATAATAGGAACAGCTGTATGCTGTATAAATGAGTGCTACAGTAAGATTATTCTCAAATCAAAATATGACAATTTTGAATTAAATTAAAATAAGTTATGACATGTGTTAACTGTTAATTATTGAAAATTGAAAAAATAATAGGTAGTTGAAAAAAAGATTACTATAAATATTGAATAATTTTCATTTCTGATGAGAAACTCCTAATATTGATTTGATACAACCTATAGCAATTAGTACATAAATACATATTTATATATATATATATGATTATGAATATTTTCACAGCCGCCAGGTATGAATTGAAACATTTCACGGTATTTTGCTGTGGACATTTAATTTGCTGCCGACGTTTCGCTAGCTATCCAGCCAGCCTTTTCAAGGCACACAAAACGAAATAACTTAAAAAAAATTTAATTTTTAGAAGGCTGGAGTTTTGTTTATGATCTGTCACTTTTGATTATTTGTGTTGGTGAATGACATCTTGTTAATTTAGTTCAAATTTTATACCTATTTTTAAGTTATTTCGTTTTGTGTGCCATTCATTCATAGCTGTCATTCATAGAGTAGTTTTCTTGATATTTTATTTGTCTAATAACCTGAAGAAGGGCTCACAATTGAGCTCGAAACGTTGTTTTAATAAATAACATGACGCAGATCAATCCAGAATTAAATTTTGAATATATATATATATATATATATACATATATATATGTTATGACATTGTGTTACTTACTGAAAATTTAAAAATAATAGTTAAAAAATAATAAAATAATAAAACAATAGTATGAAAATTTTCATTTCACTGAAAATTTTCAATTAAAAGTTTTCACTTTGCCAACACTATTCATTCCAGGCACGTAGGAACTACTTTTTCATTGGAGTTGTGGGGGGCGAAGCCCTTCAGTTTGAGCCCCGCAGGGCGTTTTTTATTTTATTTAACAATTTAATAGTGATTCTTGTGGGCTCTAAAATGCACGAATTGACGTTTCCTCGAATTGTTGCCTACGGGTCTGGTTCTGGTTCATTCAGTGTCTCTTGTTTATTAGGAAACGAATCGAACAATGTTTCACACGCCAAAACAATACATGTATGCACTCTTTTACAATTTTCGGAATTGTTAAATGGCTTCATTTTCATTGCAACAAGTATGCAGTTAAATTTAAGAACCTTCCGTCGCAATTTCAGCCCGATGCGTGGGATCCTAACAATATGACAACTCCCAAAATTTCTCTCAAATGATACGAGATTTTTTTAATATTATTTTCTCAGTGGACACATTCTTGATAAGTTATAAAACAACAGTTCAGTTTTATTTCCATATTCAATGAGTACATTTGAAAGAGGTTCATACATGTGAAGGGACTCCTATGGTCGACACCATTCAGTGGAGTATGTGGAAAGGTTACATCGAACTAAACATCAACTGGGGGGCCCCAAAATATTTTGCCGCGTTGGGTACCACTGACCTAAATACTAAATGTTTTTATGCAAAGTCAAAAAATTAAAATAATAACTTTCCATAAATTCAAACGACCTACAACGGGAATAATTTTTGGTAGGGATTCACTCACTACGCACTCGTTACGTGCATGTTTATGGGAATACACAAATGCATATTTCGAATTTTATATTTTTTTTATCTAGATAATTGCCAATAGATAACAATATTTTTATCTAGATAAAGATAAAGATAAACAACTTTAAAATTATCTAGATAAGATAGATAAAAAATATCTATCTAGATAATTATCTAGAAAACTTTATCTAGATAAGTCACAACACTGCTTACATACAACTAAAACATGCATTCAAATTTAGCATGGTCATCGGGACCAACGTAAACAAAAGTATCTTCAAAATTAAGTGCCTATCTTCGTATCTTCAAAAGCTATGGACATTTTACGGACATTTTATGGCTATTTGGAATTATTTGTCAAATTTATTGAAGAAATGTCAAATATTTTAACACTGCTTCTTTGACCCATTTTCAAAATGTTACACAAAAATGTTACACGTTACACAGCGCAAGTTCAAAAGTTATGTTATGACGATGATATTTAGATGTTCAATGTTTTCTTCAAGAACATTGAAATAACGTCCTCCTTCTTAATGAAATGACTGAGTTTACAAGACAATTTCACCTCTTCTGGAAATAACGTCCAACTTCGTGATTAGAATTCAGTACTATACATTTTCCAAGAAAACAACTGCTGATTAAGTCATCCGAGCGTCACCACGGTACTCTTATGGCACTTTCTCTGTGTGTTTTTTGTTTTTTTTGTGTGGTCACAGCCCAGGTCAAACCGCTCAAGCAATCGATCTGAAATTTTGTACACATACTAACGTAATCTATGAGGTCCCTGGGATCGTTTTTGAACGGGCTCCTGTGATTGGTTCAAATTTAAAAAAATTATTTTTCGATTGGTTGTTCCGATCAATTTGAAATTTAGCAAAGTCATTTCAACCAACAATTTACACAATCATAATAAATTTCAGCCAAATCCTCCCATTGGTTCAAATTTGAAACCATTTTTACGGTGATTTTTGTAATTTAAACTAGAACAGATTGACCGATCAACTTAAAACTTCGCGTGGTCATTGGTACCAACATTTTAGATATTTTTGCCAATTTTCAGTCTAATCTGTCGTTATTTTCAAAAGTTTTGTCATTTTAAGGTCATTTTATTCCATAATCTTGAAAAATGTATACTAAATTGTCATCCCTGCCTTCTTTAAGCTTCTGTTCCAAGGCAAGGCCTGTAGAGCAGCCAAGCTATCCACAATGTACAGAAAAATGAAAGCATTTTTGAGCTAGCGCATAAAATCGGATGCAGTACGAAGGCCAAATCCTCTAATTGGTTTAAGTTTAAATAATGTCTTCTGATTGGTCGACAATAAAAATGTTCACATTAAGTTCAAATTTTGCATGGTGATCAAGACCAACTTAATATTAAATTTTACTTATTGTAAGCCCAATCAGTCAAGTAATTGTAATTTTACGAGTTTAGAAAGGGATGTTACAAGAGATTTCTGGAGAAGGTATGTAGGTAAGACTTCACGACACAATGGATCTGTTATTCATCCAGAGTATTATGGAGATTGCAAAATTGCAGAGAAAATCGTCTTGTGCCGTGTCGTGCATCGTTACTATGGGGATGTTGCATGTTCTGTGCTCGCTCATCAACGCGTTACACTGAGCGTTTTCCTAGTATTTTACATAGGTATTCCAGAAAAACAACATCATTGAAGGCGGAATTTCTCTATACAGTGTACTTATCTAGTACCAGACTTCATTGAGCGAGCGTAGCGAGCGTCACCACGGTACTCTTATGGCACTTTCTCTGTGTGTTTTTTTTTGTTTTTTTTTTGTGGTCACAGCCCAGGTCAAACCGCTTAAGCAATCGATCTGAAATTTTGTACACATACTAACGTACTCTATGCGGTCCCTGGGATCGTTTTTGAACGGGCTCCCGTGATTGGTTCAAATTTTTAAAAAATTATTTTTCGATTGGTTGCATCAATCAATTTGAAATTTAGCAAAAACATTGCAACTAACATTGTACACAATCATATAAAGTTTCAGCCAAATCCTTCTATTGGTTCAAATTTAAAACCATTTTTCATGTGATTTTTTAAATTTAAACTAGAACAGATTGACCGATCAACTTAAAACTTCGCGTGGTCATTGGTACCAACATTTTAGGTGTTTTTGCCAATTTTCAGTCAAATCTGTCGTTATTTTCAAAAGTTTTGTCATTTTAAGGTCATTTTATTCCATAATCTTGAAAAATGTATACTAAATTGTCATCCCTGCCTTCTTTAAGC
The DNA here is from genome assembly GCA_934045905.1 of Leuctra nigra. Lineage (NCBI taxonomy): Eukaryota > Metazoa > Arthropoda > Insecta > Plecoptera > Leuctridae > Leuctra > Leuctra nigra. The sequence continues at coordinate 32,542,612 of OW203767.1, read as the reverse complement.
TTCTGTTCCAAGGCAAGGCCTGTAGAGCAGCCAAGCTATCCACAATGTACAGTAAAATGAAAGCATTTTTGAGCTAGCGCATAAAATCGGATGCAGTACGAAGGCCAAATCCTCTAATTGGTTTAAGTTTAAATAATGTCTTCTGATTGGTCGACAATAAAAATGTTCACATTAAGTTCAAATTTTGCTTGGTGATCAAGACCAACTTAATATTAAATTTTACATCTTGTAAGCCCAATCAGTCAAGTATTAATTGTAATTTTACGAGTTTAGTATGGGATGTGACAAGAGATTTCTGGAGAAGGTATGTAGGTAAGACTTCACGACACAATGGATCTGTTATTCATCCAGAGTATTATGGAGATTGAAAAATTGCAGAGAAAACCGTCTTCTGCCGTGTCGTGCGTCGTTACTATGGGGATGTTGCATGTTCTGTGCTCGCTCATCAACGCGTTACACTGAGCGTTTTCCTAGTTTAATATTTGTTCCGCTAAAGCTGAGTGTTGGCGATCCTCTTTAGTTTCCCGGCATTGCGCTTGAAATGAACAGAAGTGATGAATGAGCTGATCGGTTTGTGTCGAGCTGGCTGGTCATAGAGCTGGTCAACATGCGTGACGTCACAAACATGTTAATCTAGTGGAGCGGTCGCTCCACCCAGCCAAGTCGTACCGTACACTCACAGTCACTCAACATACCGTAAGTGCCTATATAAAGTGAGGAGCAGACCAACCACTTTTACTGTAAGCAACAACATGGCATTTTCGGCCTACTAGGTTTAAAAATTGGAAAATCACACATTGTTGCGAAATATCTTAATTTCGAGGTATGGCCCATCCCACCACATAAACCAAGTTTGGAAACAATATGTTATTCCATTTGCGAGCTAGAGGGCCGTGAAAATCGTGAAATTACACCGCTTTGATCTTCTTCAGATATCAGGAAACGTCGCTATCACCGCCACAGCCTAAATGGTTTAACTGATTGATCTGGAATTTTTACCACATATGCATTTTTGGCGTCTGAGGTGCCTTTTTATAAAACCAACCTGTAGCCGCCATTTTGAAACCGGAAGTGACGTCATATCTCAAAAATAGCTGGACCGATCGGAATGAAACTAGCACCAATTGATTCAGACAGTCCTCTTTATGACATATCAGTAGTGAAACTAAATTTTTCTAATTACTGAAACCGGAAATGACGTCATAGTTATGCGAAATCAGCCTAAATTCACTTCCCCATTATGTAAAAACCTATAAATATCTATTTAGAAGGCTTATAATGATACATAACATTTATAGAAATAAATTCTAGGTGGCAAAAATTTCAGCCGCCATTTTTAAAACCGGAAGTGATGCCATATCTCGAAAACGGCTGGACCGATTGGAACGATGCTTTCGCAATTCTTCATGGAATATCACTTTAAGCTTGTATTTAGAACCAATGAAAAAATTCCTCAGTAACCAATTCGTAAATGGCATTTTTTTTTAAAGGAATTAGTCATTCTCTTGTTGCTTCGATAAGAAATTGGTAAATAAGTTGTGTAAATAAACTAAAAAAATGAGTGATATCCCCATAAAAAACACTCCGTGTAAAAATACCAGCCAAGTCTCTTCAACTATAAAAAAATAGAAGAAATCTTAAAATTCAGCACTGAAAAGTAGTGATATCACAAAATGAGCCAAGTCAAAACTTAATTTTAAAAACCAAAATATACTTGGCGCATCGTTTTTTACGGCATTAAAGGGTAGGTAGATTTTATGAATATTACACATCTGGCCTATACTTCTAAACTATCTATTATGCACTTGGCGCATGGCGCAATATACTTGGCGCATCGTTTTTTACGGCATTAAAGGGTAGGTAGATTTTATGAATATTACACATCTGGCCTATACTTCTAAACTATCTATTATGCACGATGCGCCAAGTATATTTTGGTTTTTAAAATTAAGTTTTGACTTGGCTCATTTTGTGATATCACTACTTTTCAGTGCTGAATTTTAAGATTTTTCTATTTTTTTATAGTTGAAGAGACTTAGCTGGTATTTTTACACGGAGTGTTTTTTATGGGTACAGATTATTACACGAGGAACAAGCTCGCAGCAGTGCTCAATATGCACACGGGTAAACAATTAGGAACTTAAAACAGATAATTAGCGTTGCTCGTGCTGGTGGGGAGGGTTCCATGTGATGTAGGCAACCCGCATTGCCTATATTGCCAGGCGCAGCAACCCTCCATAGAGTTCCATGTACAATACGCCTGTGAGATATGCAACCCAAATGACTTGAAAGAAATGGTGTTCACGTTAGAAAGAAAGAAAATAGGAAAGATAAGAAATAAGTTACAGCTGTTCGAATTTGGTTGTCGAAAATCGATTATAAACAGCCTGCGTCCAGAAAACCTCCAATGGCGGAACACCGTTTTTACACAACTATATTGACGATAACAAGCCGATAATTTCTAATTTTATTCAAATATGCGACTATCGATTGAGTTAAAATTTCAATACATTTGAATCAATGTAACGAAAGTTATGGTATTTTGAAGTTGAGTATAAAACCAGAAAATCCTGGAGATAATTTCACTTCTGAAATTAATATGTGAGTAAAACGTATGGGATTTTAAAAGCCCTATCACACTGAGTTGCAACCCGTGTATGGAACCGGCGGTTGGAAAATACGGTTGGCCGCGCATGTGCAGATACTGAATTTGGTCAGCCCACGGGTTGGTTTGAAAAATAGAGAATTCTCTATTTTGATGGGAGTCGTCTAGACTTTCATCTATTAACTCATCTGTATAGGTGTACAACTTAACTCAGTCGGAGTAACGGAAGTGTGACGAACGGAAGTGGGAACCGAAGTCAGGTCAGCATTTCCAGGAATCCGTTGTCGCTAGATAGACACTGACTCAGCAACGGCTGACTCATCTATTCCCGTTGCGTAACGGAGACGGGTGGGTGGAGGGAGAGGGGGGTGGAGGGAGAGGGGAGTGGGGTTCACGGCGTTGTATGAAATTCTTCTACATAACGTCGCACTCTTCATCACTTATAGTGTATGTGACATCCTATCTATCAGGATGATGGAATAAAAACACAGAAAGTAAATTACACTGTTACTTCATTTCGACCATGTTTTCTACTCGTCTCGTGACGTCAGATACACTGCTAGTCAGATGACAGTTTCAATATAGAAGGCAGTTTCCGCTTTAAAGAGCGGGTAATTTTAAACTCATAAGATATGACATTCCCTCTTCAAAATCAAATTAGAATGAAAACTACTCACTACTAATTAATCATCAAATAGCATTTCAAATTAAGAATATGATGAATCAAACATATCAAATATCAAGTAAAATATCAAAACACTTTTCAAATTAAGACAATGAAGCATATGAAATATCGAGCAATATTAAACTCTTCAAATTAATACAATGAAACATATGAAATCTCAAGCAATATTAAAACTCTTCAAATTAAGAAAATGAATTAATCAAACACAAAAGATACAATTCGTATAAGTCTTCTTATTCTTGGTATCGCGACGGTAGTCGTCGTTCTCGAACGGGTCTTGAAACAACAGTCGTCGCTGGACTCAACGAGTCTTGATCTTCGGTAATGGCATCATCGGTAACAGTACCTCCGGTATCAACAGTAATGACCTCTGGTTGTTTTTCAGTGTTGTCACTTTGTGCTTTTCCTGGCGAATACTTCTTGAAAAATGTAGAGTTTCGAGTGTATTGCGACTTGTCGGGTGTTTGAACGGTGATACTACTTCCGTTTCGTTCAAGGACTGTATTCGGAATAGGGTTGTACGGAGTGGACAACTTGTTTGTCTTGGGTTGTTTCATTAGAACCAAGTCACCCTCTGCAATCACAGACTCTTGAGCTCGACGTGATTTATCAGCATACTCCTTACTACTCCACTTCCGTTCTCGATCGCGATCACGCATCTCACCATCATCTTCTCTTCTTCCTTCATTTGATGGTAACTTGTCTCTGAAATTTCTTTTGAACATCAGTTCAGCCGGGCTGACTCCAGTAGTGGAATGCGGAGTGCTCCTGTATACCATTAGATATTTCAGTAAGATCTCCTTCCAGTCTTCTCATGTTCCCTGTGCAATACGAAGTCGTTTCAACAATGATCTATTCTGTCTCTCAATTTCTCCATTTGCTTGAGGCCACAGAGGAATTGTAAATCTGTGCTCAATGTTGTTTTCTAAGCAAAAATTTTGAAATTCAGAACCAACAAATTGAGGACCATTGTCTGTTCTGATAGATACAGGTAATCCGTAACGAACAAACATAGGTTTCAATTTCTCGATGGTTTTCTCAGCAGTAGTTGATTTCATGATATCGACTTCAAAAAATCTGCTGTAGTAATCGATGGTAACAAGCAAACTATGTCCTGAAGATAAAGGACCTAGGTAGTCTATTGCAAGGTCTTGCCAAGGTTGAGAGGGCAATTGTGATGATCTTATAGGTTCAGGCATATCAGGTGTAGACACTATCTGGCAACCATGACAGTCTTTGACAAACTTCTCACAGTCACGATCAATCTTAGGCCACCAAACCTTACAACGCATGCGACTCTTCATGCCGGACATTCCTAAATGACCTTCATGTGCCAATCAAGCGCTCTCTGTCTCAGTTGCACGGGCATAATTAATCGATTTCCTCTAAGTAGAATATTTCCTACCTGGCTCAATTCAGATGTAAACGGATGATAAGATCCCCACTGACCTGTTTCCAAACTGCGTGACACGGCCTGCAATTCCTCGTCTCCTTTCAATTCTTCTTCCAAATCTCGAAGTTTCAGAGCAACAGGAACTGACGCCTTCACCAGCATCCGTAGACACTTCTCAGCCTCTTCGTCAATACTTCGATCTTCGTTGTTCTTCACGACCAATCTTGACAATGGATCGGCGATGTTTGATTTCCCCGGACGATGGACAACCCGGTAGTTGTAAGCCTGTAGACGCATTACCCATCTCTCCACGCGGGCATTAGGCTTCCCATTAGGCGAGAATATGCATTCAATTGGCTTGTTGTCAGTAACTAGATCAAACGTATCTCTTCCATACAGGCACATTTAAATATGATCGTCGATTTTTCTTCAGAGTCCCACGTTGTATACCCCTAATACCTACGGACCGGTTAGATCACGTGGCTTCCTTATCAGTTCTCTCGCGGAACAAAACAAGGGGAAGGGGTAGTTCGTCGTCAATTGGAAACAAGTAATATTTTCTTTCCATATCTGATCGACATTGCATTACAAGGCCTTCATTCGAATCCCACTTCAGTGTGTCAGATCGTGGTTTCACGTGATTTTGACGAAAATTTGCCCATTAACTCCCCAGTTCTGGGGACATTATTCGATAAGTTTACTCAATGCCATATGCCAGATGAATGATTTGAAAAGTCTACATTACATTTCAATGTCATACTTTTTGTTTTATTAGAAAGCTTTGCTTTTCTAATGAGCTTTGCTTTTTTTTTTTTTCTCATGATCACCAAGGTTACCCCCAATATTCAACCTTTTCTATTTCTAAAGTCCAGTCAGTGATCCTCCTCTATTCGCGTAAATGACAGAAGAGCTCTGACCTTGTAGAAAACAACTTGGGGTTGCTTAGTAGGAGGGGCAGTGACCACTCATTATCACGTGAAAATAAAGTTGACATAATGTCTTTTAAAGTCGCAATACACAAACAAACAGCAGGAAACAGCTTTTAATAATTTTATTTTTGAATTTGCATAGTGAAAAACCAAGGTGGACAGTCACATGCTGCACTGGGCTTACTAGTGTTTAAATTTTTGAGTAATATAATTGACCCTCCCTCTTCATTTAGATCGCGAGAAAAATGTATACCTACAACATTGCTCTGGCATTTGAATAAAAGAGTAAATGGTGACAATTTTATGAAAGTCCTAGCACTTGTAGGCACACTGATTCATTTTTATTATTATTCAATGGAAATTCTGATACTCATAATCTGAAGTTTATCTATATTCAAAAAAAACATAAAACGCGAAATTGACAGTTCTTAAAACCACAACACGCGTAATTTCCAATTCCAAAAACGAAATTGTCAAGTTTTTAAAACCACATAATCGGATCTCTAGAATGTAAATTTATTTATTTTCTGGATAGAAATATCCACAGAACTAGGAAGTTAATGGGCAACTTTGCGTCAAAATCACGTGAAACCACGATCCGACACACTGAAGTGGGATTCGAATGAAGACCTCGTAATGCAATGTCGATCAGATTCAGACATTGAAAGAGAATATTACTTGTTTCCTATTGACGACGAACTACCCCCTCCCCTTGTTTTGTTCCGCGAGAGAACTGATAAGGAAGTCACGTGATCTAACCGGTCGGTAGGTATTAGGGGTATACAACGTGGGACTCTGAAGAAAAATCGACGATCATATTTAAATGTGCCGAGTGTACATGTGAAAATGTTCACACGACCAAACCAAGGCTAGAGCTTTATTTTCATTCTGCGAATAGCGAGTCTCTGGGTCAGTTAAACTCTTACTCGCGTAACTGATTACTCTTGGACCTTGAGGACTGTCTTGAACCAATACGGCGCCCAGCCCCACTGGACTTGCATCCGAGATTACGGTCGTCTTTGCAGTTGGATCGTAAAACCCCAGAGTACGAGCTTCCGTCAATCGATTCTTCAAGAGCTTGAACGCTTTCTTTTGTTCAGTCTTCCAGAAAAACCTCGTGTCTTGCTTTACCAGTCTTCTTAAAGGCTCGGAAATTGTCGACAAATCTGGTATGAACCTTCCGACAAAGTTTACTAACCCTAGAAAACTGCGTACTTCTTCAACAGTTTTCGGTTCACGAAATTCGTTGACAGCTTTGATCTTGTTTTCAGTGGCTGACACTCCATCAACTGAGAGCTTATGTCCCATAAAATCCACGGCTTCGGATCCATAAACACACTTCTTATTGTTCAAAGTGATTCCCTTCTCCTCCAATTTAGTCAAAACTTTCTTCAGTCTGGAATCATGCTCCTCCTTAGTCTTCCCATGAACTAAAATGTCGTCTATGTAGATGTGAATACCATCACACTCCTTCAACACTTCTTCCATGGTTCTTTGAAACAGCTCTGGAGCACAATTTATGCCAAACATTAACCTCTTGTAGCGGTAAAGCCCCTTGTGTGTGAGGAAAGTTGTGATTTCTCGCGATTCCGGACTCAATTCCAACTGATGGAAAGCTTTCTCCACATCCAATTTACTGAAAAACTGGCTCGTTCTCAGATCAGGAAGTATCTCGTCGAAACTTGGAATGTGATGTTTCTCGCGCTCAACGGCTGTGTTGGCTTGCCGCATATCGACACATATCCGTAGATCTCCGTTCCGCTTCGACACCACAACAAGCTGCGACGACCACTCGATTAAACCATCAACCTTCTCGATGATGTCGAGGTCTTCAAGTTCTTTCAGCTTTTCGTTTAACTTTTCTTGTAGCGGCAATGGAATTCTTTGTAACGGTTGTCGAACTGGCTTAATGTCTTTCTTGATTGGCAGCTTAACCTGGCAATCTTTCAGTTTCCCAATACGATGACTCTTATCCATCAAGTTAACCCCAATCTTCAGCACACCCAGCTTCATCGACGTCTCTCTTCCTAAAGGTGGAACTCCTTTTCCTCTGATGACAAAGAAAGTTGCTCGTTCTTTGTTTCCTACCACCTGCACATCAGCTATGAATTTACTCAACACTGTCAGTGGTTTCTTCCTTCCATAAGGATACAACTTCTGGTTGGTCCCAGACGAAACACCATCAAAGTTCTTGTCTTTCAACAAAGACCAGGTATCCTCATCAATTACATTACATGAGGCACCAGAATCAACCATTTCTTTCAAGCTGACTCCCCCAATCTTGACTCGAATCAAATTCTCCTCCTTGATGTGGTTCATCTGTCTTATAGCAACGCTATAGTTGTACTTACTCTTGACCTTCGCTGTCAAAGCAGTAAGATTCTCGTCGTCGTCGTCGTCTGTTTCGCTTTCGCTAGAAGATCCTTGAAGATTTGCCACCTTCTTCTTCTTGAACTGTTTCTTTTTCTTCTTTGTAGTATTTTTACAACATGCTTGAAAATGTCCAAATTCCTGACACAAACGACACTTAGCCTTCGAAGCAGGGCAATTCGAACTCGATTTCACATGTCCAAAATAACCACAAGCAAAACATTTGACTTTCTTGCCTTCAAATTTCTGCGAAGATCCCTCTTCAACTCTGTTCACTGCAACTGGCTTCGTATCTGGCAGGCTTGCCAAATCACGCTCCTTACAATTAGCATCTTCCCAATTTCGTGACGTTTCAAGGACAGTCTGCAACGTCATCTCGGGTCCAATCTCGATCAGTTTCCTCTTCAATTCCTTGGAAAACACTTTATCAAGAATCTGATCACGTAGTTGCTCATCAAGTAAGGCACCAAATCCACAATACAAAGCTTGTCTTCGTAGGCGAATTTCGAAGCAGTCGATGTTTTCGTTCTCGGCTTGACTCAACGCACGAAACTTAATGCGTTCGTAAGGAAAGTTACTCCGCGGCGTGAACTTCTCAGTGAGCACCCTCACTGTCGCGGTGTATTCATCCTCACCCACAGCTGGAACGACTGTCGGCAAAGCATGAAATACGTATTGTACACTCATGCCTGCTTTATGCAAAAGAGAGTCACGTTTCCGAGATGCTGCAGTAATACCTGTACTCCCGATGTAGTACTGAAAACCACGCAGCCATCTCTCCCACCTCTGCGCAAGAGAAGTCCCTTCTCCAACACAGTAGAAAGGCTATATCCCACTGTCATCAGTCATTATTCCAACAATCACGGCAGTAAAATAGTCAATCCGATCGAAAAACAATGGTTAAACATTTTCTTAAGCACTTTTGTTCATCCTCGTCGCCAATGTGACATCCTATCTATCAGGATGATGGAATAAAAACACAGAAAGTAAATTACACTGTTACTTCATTTCGACCATGTTTTCTACTCGTCTCGTGACGTCAGATACACTGCTAGTCAGATGACAGTTTCAATATAGAAGGCAGTTTCCGCTTTAAAGAGCGGGTAATTTTAAACTCATAAGATATGACAGTGTATGATGGAAGACAATGGTGATAAGAACAGGTATGGATGAACGGTGGGAAGGAGGCGGTCGTGGCCTATTAGTAGGGTTCCTTCCCAGCATTTGCCTCTCGACTCAGGTATGTACTCTGTATGTATGTATGATTGAAGATAATGGTGATGAATAGGTAAGGATGGACGGTGGGAAGGAGACGGTCGTGGCCTACTTGTAGAGTACCTTCCCAACATTTGTCTCTCGTGTATGTAAGTATGTATGTATGTAACTTGACTGATTGGGCTTAACATATGTTAAATTTTAGATAATGTTGGTCTTGATCACAATGCAAAATTTGAACTTAATCGGGACATTCTGATTGTCGACCAATTAGAAGATATAATTTAAACTTAAAACCAATAGGAGGATTTGGCCTTCGTACTGCCAAAGATAATTAGTACTGCATCCGATTTGATATACGCTAGTTTTACTGTAAATTGTGGACCGCTTGGCTGCTCTACAGCCCTTGAAGCAGAAGCATAAAGAAGACAGAGATGAAAATGTAGTATACGTTTTACAAATATATCAAGATTATGATATAAAATGTCCCTAAAATGACAAAAACGTTTAAAAATAACGACAGATTAGACTGAAAATTGGCAAAAATACCTTAAATGATGGTACCAATGACCATGCGAAGTTTAAAGTTGGTCGGCCAATCGGTTCTAGTTTATAAATTTCAAAAATCACATAAAAATAGTTTTAAATTTTAACCAATGGGATGGTTTGGCTAAAACTTTGTATGATTGGGTGTAATGTTGGTTGCAATGTTTTTGCTAAATTTCAAATTGATCGGAGCAACCAATCGAAAGATATTTTTTTTTAAACTTGAACCAATCACAGGAGCCCATTCAAAAACGATCCCAGGGACCGCATACATTACGTTAGCATGTGTGCAAAGTTTCAGATCGATTGAATGTGCGGTTTGACCTGGGCTGTGACCACAAAAAAAAACACACAGAGAAAGTGCCATAAGAGTACCGTCGTGACGCTTGCCACGCTCGCTCAATAAATAGCCTGTTCATTGCCGGTAAAGGGTTAGTATCAAAGACGTCGTTGGTTAGTATCAGCCGCGAATCTCTGCCAGCGCCGATAACACGTGTGACAGACAACTATAGTGTTTTCTTTTGTTTCTCATTATAACATAAAATGTAAGTAATCTGGTGGAGCGGTCGCTCCACCCAGCCAATGTCGTACCGTACACTCACAGTCACTCAACAT